>APFE031559266.1:141252-166950 GCA_000404065.3 Pinus taeda
CTTTTTAAAAGTATTCAAAATTTGATTTCAAATTATCAACCTACCTAAACACTTGAACATGATGTGCTCACATAGGTAGAAGATGCAAAGGAATTCTAAGTATTTGGTATGTGTCAGATACATAATAATTTAACTTTATTATAAAAATAGAAAAAAAAAAAAGAAATCTTAAATTTTATTACATGGTTTGGTTTTTTTGGGCTACATAAATATAAATTAGATATTTTATTATTTTTATTTTAATTAAAAGAATAGTATTTTTTAAGTAACCAGGGCATCATTATTTTTTAATCCTATGTTCATGGATGCTTAGAGTTGTACTTATGTAGTATGTGCAATATCATCTTGTTGACGACCTTTGTCTGACCATCAATTTGGGTGGAATGCACTTAAAATTGTGAGACTCATGTCGAACAATGCCAAGAGGCTCGACTAGAATGCACCTAGGAATGCCTTGCTTCTTAACGGTTGGCATGGCGATGGGATAGGCAATGCAGGATCTGATATATTTTCCAACATGTTTTCGAAATTTTGGACAATAAAACTACTTCTACAATATTTCCATTGTCTTCTCCACACCAAAATATCCTGCAACCTGACTGTAGTGCGCCTCCTAAATCATCTTAGCATGCTTGCTTGAAGGAACACAAAGGTGTCCCAGGTGGCATAACAATGTGTCCTAGAGGTGGAATTCTAGAACTATCTTTTTATCTATCAACATCTCATATGTGGTGGCGAATTTTGGATCGTTTTTGTATAGTTTCCGCCATCCAAAGGTATTGTGCCCACAAGAGTTGAGAACAATGGTTAGTGCCACAAATGGGGGTCGACTGAGGCAATCTGCAACGGTATTGGTGTTTCCCTTCTTGTATTTAATGTTCAAATGGAATTGTTGCAGTTATGTGGACCATTTATGATGGCGATCGTTCTACAATTTGCCTTGTGTCTGCATAAACTGAAGAGGACAGTGATCTGTTGGATGATTGTCTCTTTATCATAATGTAATGTTTCCATTGTAGGCAAGCATGCATGATGGAATCCATCTCCTTATTGTAGGTGGGGTATTTTCAAATAGTATTAGAGAGTGTCTCACTGTGATAGGCCACTAGATTCCCTTGCTAGGTGAGACTGCACCAATAGCATAGTCGAAGGCATTTGTCTCAATTTCAAATGGTTGTTGAAGGTCTGACAATGTGAGGATTGGCGCAGAGCAAAGGCAATGTTTCAGCACAATGAATTCCTTTTGTTGTGGCTTGTACCAAAAAAAATGTCTCTCACTCTCCCCTTGGTAACTTCACTCAACAACCAAGTGATATGAGAGAAACCCAACATGAATCTTCGATAGATATTGGCAAGCCCCAAAAATCTGTGAAGCTTTGTTAGAATCGTTTGGGCTGGCCAATCCCAAATGACTTGAATCCTAGCTAGATCCACATGCATGCCTTGCTCATAAATTATGTAGCATAGATATTGGACTTGGTCTATGCTAAAGGAGCATTTATCCAAGTTGGCACATAGTTTGTGTTGTTGCAAGGTTTGAAGGACCTATCGAATATGTTGCAAGTACCCTATCTAACTCTTATTGAAGATGAGGATTTCATTCAGATACACAACCATGGATGTGTCGTTCAAAGGCCGCAATATGTCATCCATCAGCCTCATAAAAGTTGCAGGGGTGTTTGTCAATCCGAAGGGCATGACCAACCATTGAAAGAAATCCTTCTTGGACTTGAAGGTGATCTTCCATAAATTTGTGGCCTCTATTGTAACTAGGGGTAAGGCAGACTTCAAATCAATCTTGTTGAAGTACTTAGCCCCCTTGAGCTAGTAAAAAGGTCATCAATCTATGGGATTGGGTATCCGTGCCTAATAGTGATTTTATTCAATGTCTGATAATCAATGCAGAATCTCTAAGTCCCATCTTTCTTTTGTAAAAGTATAATTGGGCTCCCATAAGGTGATGAAATTGGTCGGATGTGCCCTTTCTGTAGAAACTCCTGGATCTTCTACTTGATTTCCTTTTTTCTTAGAAGAGAGTGGTGGTATATTGGCCCATTAGTTCGAGTGTCTCTAGAAGTAAAATCAATCGAATGTTTGACCTGAAAATGTAAAGGTACCCCTGTGGGTGAAGAGAAGATGTCCTTGTACTCTTTCATGATCTTACCAACTTGCTTCTGTTGCGCAGAAGAATCCTTTCTGGGTGCCATGGATGTGACCATGATCCTCCCCTTTCTTTAACAGTGAACCATAAAGAAGAAAATTTCCTAGTATGGGAGATGATCTTCGTACATTGCATAGGAGAGATCAAGGAAATGGCAGTGGACGGGGTTACCTCTGATATCCTGTATAGTTTTTTTGCCCAAAGTAATAATAACAGTAAGAGGTCTGGACACATACATAACATAACACTTCCACAAGTATGGTTTCCCTAATAAAACATCACAGAATTCAAGGGGAGAAACATCACACAATACCTTATCCATGAAAGGTTTGAGGTTGTAGGGAAGGGGGCACTGCTAGATGACATAGAGATCTCACCCTTAGTGGAGCCACCCGATGGTGTATGGTTGCAGGTGCGGTTTTTTCAGTAGTTCCAACTTCTTAATGACCTTTGATGTGATGAGGTTCTTTTGACTCCCACTATAGACAACGAACTACAGTGCATAACCCTTCACCCTCATTTGTGAGTGGAAGAGACGCTCACCCTCCTCTGGATCTTCAGGCTTAATATTCTTGACCTTGGTTTTGACAACAATCGCAATGAGTTTTTCATCAATGATATTTTTCCCCTTGTCGGTTTCTGGCTCAAAGTCGGAACTTGCATCTGACTATGAATCTTTTAGCTCTGTCACCAATGGCTACTTTGCACGACACTCATTTGTGTTGTGAATGGGGCTTGTGGAACTCACACCACTTTC
The DNA here is from genome assembly GCA_000404065.3 of Pinus taeda. Classification (NCBI taxonomy): domain Eukaryota; kingdom Viridiplantae; phylum Streptophyta; class Pinopsida; order Pinales; family Pinaceae; genus Pinus; species Pinus taeda. The sequence continues at coordinate 144,171 of APFE031559266.1, forward strand.
CTATGTCTTCTTTCATCTTTCCATTGTTCTTCTTTGGTTGTGGCTTTGATGGGTAGTCCTGAGTTGTTCCTCCTTGGCTCTGACCTTTGTTCTGCGGTTTGGAGGTTCCTTTGCTCTAATTCAGATTCAAAGATCCAAAGTCTCACTTCTTTTGTTTAAATTTATGGTCGATCTTGAAAACATATTGATATGTTGCGCTAAGCAAGGAGATGTTGAGGAACTCCATTTATTCCTGGATGTATTTTTCTAGCAGTACTTGAGTACCAGATGTTGCTTAGAGTCCTTGATGCCCAACTTTGTGCCTAAGGTATGAAAAATATCCATGAACTCTAGCACATCTTCGTCCCTTTCCTGCCACAGTGTGGTCCATTTTATGTACTTGTTTTCATAGCTCCCAACAGGATAATTTTGTTCCTCAACAACATCTCAAAGTATTGTTCATCAATGATATGTTTCCCCTTGTTTTTTTCTGGCTCAAAGTCGAGACATGCATTTGACTCTGAAGCTTTTAGCTCGGCCACCACTTGCTACTTTGCACGATGCTCATTTGTATTGTGAGTGGGGCTCTTGTGGAACTGACACCACTTCCCAATGTCTTCCTTCATCTTTCCATTGTTATTATTTTCTTTTGGCTTTGATGGGTAGTACTGAGTTGTTCCTCCTAGGTTCTATCCTTTGTTATGTAGTTTGGAGGTGCCTTTTCTCTGATTCAGATTCACAGATAAAAAGTCTCACTTCTTCTGTTTAAATTTATGCTCGATCTTGACAACATATTGATATGTTGCTCTAAGAGAGGAGATGTCTACGAACTCCATTTCTTCTTGGATGTATTTGTGTAGTGGTACTTGAGTACTAGATGTTGCTTAGAGTTCTTGATACACAACTTTGTTCATAAGGTATGAAAAATATTTGTGAACTCTAGCACATCTTGGTCCCTTTCCTGCAACAATGTGGTCCATTTTATGTACTTTTTTTCATAGCTCCCAACAGGATAATATTGTTCCTTAACAACATCCCGGAAAGAATCTCAAGAGAGTGTGGTTGAAAGTAGTGAGTGTTCCTCCTCGTCCCTTTGTTCGTATTAAGTTTCCCACCAGTCCTTGACATGGGGGGAACCCTTGAGAAGTGAAAAAGTAATATTTTCCCTATCAGAAAAATTATGGATTGAAAATATCCTTCTAGTAGATTTAACCATCTATTTAGACACTTTTGTATATCACACCTTCAAATATTGCAATGTAAAAGTTAACTTGTACCTTAAAGGGGGCGACCCCTTTGAAGTTACTAATGGATGAAGATTCTTCACCCACTACTATCCGTCGAAGGATTTGGGAAAAATTATCTATCATCTCATTCCTTTGTCACTCCAGGGATTTTTTGAGTAACAATTTGAAAGGGTCTCTTTCTCATTCGTCTTTATTTTAATTTTCCATGGGAGGCCATTTGGGTTAGCGATGCCAGTCTTGTAAGGGCTCAACCAGTTCAATTCCCGTCACCTTATATCTTGGCCTCATTGGGGACATGCACAAAAAAATAGAGAAAGAGCACATTTTGATAGCACTGATCCAGATTTATGAAAGAATGAAATGGAATACAAATTTAAATAAAAACATGAAAATACATCGAAACAAAACTTCAACTAATAAATACCAAAATGTTGAGAACTATTTACGTGCAAAAATGAAATAAACTAGGTTGACAATGTTTGCTTCTATCTAAGGAGAGATGTGACAACTACATGCCTTTTAAATTGTGTTACAATGAGGCTTAGAGGCCCTTTTATCATGGAGAAACAATGAGAAACCATAAACATCCAAAAACCTAACCCTAGGAGATGAAGTGTCTAAAGGTATGGTCCTCGATGGGTTTAGTTGGAATGTCAACTTCCCAGGGTCGTAACTTTGGAATACAAGCTCCATTTGGTGTGCATGATAGCACATTAGAAATTCATATTAGAGGACAACATCATTGACTTGCATTTTCACAGTTCCCCCAAAAAATGTCATTTAAGGCCTCAAAATGGCTCTATAAGTTCAAGGCCGAAAAACCACCAAAAATATAAAAAAATGTGTTGAAAAATAGGAAATTGATAGAGAACATTGTTAGGGATCCAAGTGGAATAGGTGGTTGGTCACCAATATCCACCTATATTACCATAGAAATTGAAAGGGGCTTTAAATTGTTGAAAGACAAAATAACTGAACAACCTTTCTTAGTTTTACCATATTTTCATAAACCTTTTCAAGTCACTTGTGATCCAATTAGAATGGCCATTAGCATTGTTCTAATAATCCTATCACTTATTTTAATGAGAAGATGAATGAGGAAAAATAGAGGTATTCCTCTTATGACAAAGATTTTTATGCCATAATCCAGGATTTGGCGAAATGGAGACATTAACTCATACCAAGGGATTTTTTTACACGCAAACAACAATGACTTATAGTTTATAACTGGATAAGAGAAATTAAATTAGAGGCATGAAAAGTGGGTGGCGTTTGTGTAGAAATATACCTTTGTTCTTAAACATATCAATGGAAATGCTATTAAAGTTGCAGATGCCTTGAGCATAAGATGTTTGGTTTTGCAATAATTCCAAGTGAATACTTTGTGATTTTGGCATCTGAAGGAAATGTACAAAACAAACCCATAATTTCGAGCAGCATATGAAGTGTATGAGAACCTAATGACGGGAGATAAGTGTGCTTGGCTTAAGCATATGATCCATGAGGAATTGTTGCTTGAGAATAGTTAGTTATGCATACTAAATTGTTCCATGGGAGATAATTTAACTAAGGAAAAACACAGTGGAGGGCTATCATGATAGTTTTGGATTGATGAGACCTTCCATTATTTACTCTTTTTATTATTGGCCTATTCAAGATGAAGTGAAGAAATTCATGGAAAAGTGCAGGGTTTGCCAACATGTCAAGGGAAGAAGGTAGAACACAGGGTTGTGCCATCCATCTATTTTGAGCAAGCCTTGGGATTTTATCAACATGGATTTTCTCCTGGGATTACCTTGGGCCTGAAGAGGTAATGATTCTATATTTTTGTTTTTGGATAGATTCTAAAAAATGACTCATTTCATATTATACACAAAAACTATTGATGCAACCTGAATTGTAAATATATTTTTCAAAAAAGTTGTAAGAATGAATGGGATGCCAAGAACCATTTTTTCTGGCCAAGATACCAGATTCATAGGAATTTCTAGAGGAATTTATGAAAAAAACTAGGCACAAATATAAGCTACAGTTCATCTTATCACCCACAAATAGATGGGAAAATAGAGGTGGTGAATAGGAGTTTTGGGAACATCCTAAGGTGTTTGACAAGTGAACACCCAAAGCAGTGAGACCAAGTGCTTTCCCAAGATGAATTTTCCTATAATGACTCTACCAACAAAAGGACCAAAAAGATTCCATCCTAGAAAGTATTTTGGATGCATTCAAGAGGATTTTACAAGTTGAGGAACTTGACAAAGAAAGAAATCAAAATTCTAAAGATGAAACTTTTGTAGCAAGTATGTAGGAGATCGAAATAAAAGTCACGCAACAACTACAAGAAACCAAAAACAATTACAAATAGAAAGAAAATGAAAGAAGGGTACAATTGGATTTTGAGGTGGGTGATTTGGTAATGGTTCATGTGAGAAAAGAAAGGTTTCCTAGAGGGACCTACAATAAATTGAAACTTAAAAAATTTGGCCCAGGTAGAATCCTACGGAAGTTTTCCTCCAATGCTTTTGAGCTAGAGATTCTAGAGGATGTTGGGATTTCATCGATTTTTAATGTAGAAGATCTATATCCCTTTAAGGGGACAACTAATGTACTTGAAAAGATGAATACCATACTTTCCAGCCGGGAGGACCAATTACAAAAAACAAGGAAATTGAAGTAGTGTTGAAAAGAAGATGACCAAGAAGATCATAAGGAAAACCCCCATCTTCACCTCAAGTGTCGGTGGCATAAGGATGCCCACTCTTGGCTCAACTACTGGGGGATAAATGAGAAGATCATCTTGGGAAGCAATGATAGTGTCAAATATATTATCACCTCCAAATTTAAGGATAAATTATGGGATGATAAAGGGTTGAAGGGTAAGAGGAAGCTAAGATATCATAAGGAGGTGAACCACCTCACCCTTGAGAACCAAAATTATCTTTCTATTTTAACTAGTTTGAAGAAAATGATGAACATCGCTAAGATTAGAACTAACTCTCATGATCTTTGGAGTGAAACAAGGTGGTGGTCTACTCCCAAGGCTCCTTGGGATGATAAAATATTTCAGCTTTCTGATACTAAGAAAGTGGAGGATGAAAATCACGTTCTTTTATATTGTTTGGCTCTTACTCACATCCACTCTCATTTCTTTAACATCTGTCACAATTCCAATCTTCTTGACTAACTAAGTCAATTCAAGTATTGTGATATAAGTGATCTTATTTCCTTTATTTTTGAGTAAGATCCTAAATAATTAAAATTAGATTCTCCTTCTTAAGGTCTGATAGACCGCATTAGTCTTAGTAGACGTTAATAATCATCATCATCAATAATTAATTATTTGAATTTTTTTGCACCAATATCTCCTAATATTTCGTGTATATTTTATCGCAATTGACATGATGGTTATGGATATTGACATACCAGGCTGTAAAAAGGGTATGATAATTAATTATATTTTAAAAAGTCAAAAGAATCAATTTTTTTGCATTTAAATGTGAGATAGATGTTCATAATGAGTAACTATTTGGTTATTTGTTAATATGCCTAGTGTTATGTGTTTCATATCGGTTCCCTTATATAGGCAAGAGAGGCAATGATCCTCCCAAAGAATTCGGAGGGAACTAGAACCACCCTTGAAAAGGATCACCACCATTGAGATATACGCTGGAGTGTCTGGGTCATCTGACTGGTCAATATCAAACGTGTTAAAATAAAATAATACACTGAATTGTGTGGTCGCTTTCAACGCAGGTTCAATGTGCGAACTATTGTTATGAAGGGGTCGTTTTTCTTGCACTTGTTTGTATCACACAATCATCACATTTTATTCCATTTAATTCCTATCAATTTTATAATCTTGTATTAATTGTTCAATTGACATTGTGTTTAAAAATTCCTTTTCGGACTTAATCTCAGAATTTTAAGTATCAGACTACTCTTCTGATCCAGGTCCACGTGTGATAAAGGACCCTTCCAAGACCTTTTACTTTCGTGATGTGTTAAATTGCATTTTTAAAAGAACATAAATGAATACATGTGCATGCTGTAAAGAAGAGGAACATGTCAATTATCAACAATATAAAAACATAAGCTGTTGATAACAGAGTTCGTCTAGGAGGGACTACGTCTTCGGGCCCTAGTGTCAAGATGGTATAGGCTGTTGTATTAAGTGTTGTTAGTAATGATGATGTACATAAGAGGTGATGTCGCTATCATACAAGGAAAATTCCCTCACGCAAGAGTGGCTCCAAGAGATGTTCCACTATAGGAACTCTCAGTGAAAAGACTCCTATCAGTATGACACAAACTCATGCATGACGATCATCCTGTCAACATGGCATAAAAGGGATCTCAATGTAAACATGCATGGCGACACATGAGTATCTCATCAACATACAACAAAGGGATCTCAAAACATAACATGACAAATCATGACAACAAATACATCACATAGACGATTGTGTGTCACATCAAGCAGGAACCATGAAAACAAGTAATAAACAAGATCCGACATCAAGCATCAAACAAGGATATGTACAGCACAATGCATGGAAAAACAAGTACTTGTACACACTGCATATACCTCACAACCAAGGGCCATCTGAAGAAGCAGATGTCAAACTACTGAAGTTGTTCGTGCCATCAATCTTACGACATCGAATCGCATGGAAAAGGCTGCTTGCACATGAACACTGACACGTGCACTCCACTTAGAAAAGTGGCTGAAGAATAGAATGAGCAAATGAAAAATCTGAACACACTATCATATTTGTGGCGTCAAATAGTAAAAAATCCACTGTCCAATTTTTGAAGTCTGAAAAATTAAAAATTCTCAGAAATTAAAAAGTCAAAAGAATCATTTTTTTTTGCATTTAAATGTGAGATAGATGTTCATAATGAGTAACTATCTGGTTATTTGTTAATATGTCCGATGTTATGTGTTTCATACCGGTGCCCTTATATAGGCGAGAGCTACAATGATCCTCCCAAAAAATTCGGAGGGAACCAGAACCACCCTTGAAAAGGAGCACCACCATTGAGTGCAATGATCCTCCCAAAGAATTCGGAGGGAACTGGAACCACCCTTGAGAAGGAGCACCACCATTGAGATATACGCTGGAGTCTCTGGGTCATCTGACCGGTCAATATCAAACGGGTTAAAATAAAATAATACACCCACTCGCGTGATCGCTTTCCACGCAGACTTCAATGTGCGAACTATTGTCATGAAGGGGCCATTTTTCTCGCACTTGTTTGTATCACACAATCATCACGTTTTATTCCATTTAATTCCTATCAATTTTATTTTATTAATAATCTCAGACTTAAACTCAGAATTTTAAGTATCAGACTACTCTTCCTTTTATAAAATAGCTCAATATTTTAAAAAAATTATTGAGGTATTGTAAATTTTAAAAAATATAATATAATAAATTGTATTTGATATTTATTTTTTTGTTTCAAGTCAAATTATTATTATTATTTTTTAAATATTATTTATTATTTTATTATTTTATTATATTAAATTTTTATTTTAGATGAGTAAATTCGTAAAATTTATAAAAAGAAATATCTCAATTATTATTTTTTATTAAATTTGAAAATGTTTTTTTTGTTGGTCAACAAGTTTACATTATATTATTGAAAGGAAACTAAGTGCAAAATTCATCTCCAAAGATGTATAAAATTCATTTCCAAAGACCTTTTCTTCTCTTGCCAACCAGATTTAGAGAGCATAGGGTCTAGAGGAAAACAATTACACTCAGTACTAGAATTGTTTTCCGCTTGACCTACTAGCCATACCATACATTTATCAAAATTAAGCCACATCTACAATAAGAAATAATCTCTCAAAGAGGCGAATTTGGGCAGAAAGACAGGAGGGGCAACAAAAATAGTTGCATGATCATGCATGTGAAAGTCAATGTGTTTTATCCTCGCCTCCAAAGTGTGAAGGTGATCGTTGGTGGATCGGTGTTGTCGTCGAAGGCTTTCCAAATTGTCCAAGATCTCATTCTGGACATGTTCTACATCATTGATGTAAGCCACCTATTCGTTCAGGTCCTTGTAGCGTTGGTTCCTCATAATATCTATATTTAGTTGGACATGGTGCAACTGGTCTACAATCATATCCAGGGTGACTCGAGCTAAAACTTGCCCCGGAGTGCGAGCAGGAGAAATGGCTACATCCTCCTCTGTGTCCCAGATGGTAGCATCATAAGAGGACGAGCGGCTTCCCTTAGTATGTTGTTGATTCACTTTTAGACGAGGAGTAGCTCCCCCCCCCCGACATTGAGGCGAGCCAAGGGGAATTATAGACGACCAATGACAGACAGAAAAACCCACACCAACAAGAGAAACACTTTCTAAGGGTCCTGCAGTTTAACCTCCCTTTTCACAAAAAAAACCAAATTGAACCGAAATGAACAGTGAATAGGAAATCACAAAACCAATTACCAGACCCTACTGTCCCAATACTGCAGGCTCGACATTTCAGCTTCCCAAGGTCCTCTACGCCACCCCAAATCAAGTTCACATGAATTGCTCCCCTCCTGACAAGAGTTGCGCGACCCACCAAGTTAGTAGGACAACAGGAGGCAATTGTCACAAAACAACCCGTTCGAATACCTATAGAGCTAACCTGAAGCGGCTCCCACCTCGAAACCAAACTGGAGCCGAAACACATATTGAGGAGTTAGTGATGCGGCCTAGAGCACAATTCCTCCTCCGTGGGCAAAACTGGATGCACAAATAACAAACTCAAAAGACCCCAATAGAGCCACAGTGCTGCAACCACCCTTACCGTGTGACAATCCCACGGGCCTCCCCAAGACGAGACCTCGCCTTACTCCCAACTAATCCATACCTCACATCCATCATCTGGCCAGGGCCATGATCATTGTCGGGAAAACCACAATTCGAAACCCAAATTCTCTAAAGACCCCCACCTCATTGCCTAGCACAATACACTGAGAGCCTTCCCAGGCCAAGATGGAGATTTAACGATGCAACCAATGAGAAGGACATCCGACTACTAAGTATTAATGATGCCCATAGTCATTAAAGAAAATTTAGTGGGCGGATAGAACCCAAGCGGCTTCATACACCACCCATTCACCACACATTATTTCGAATCCGTTACCCCATCGAGGATTAATCAAAAAAATGTTAATTTTATTTATTTATTAACTTATTTTATTATAATATCTAAAATATTTTTAATTAAATAAAAAAAATCACAATTAAATATTTCATTAAATCTTGATAACACTATTAGTTTATTTTTTAAATTTATTGATTTAAGTAAAATACATGTTGGATCAATTATTATTTTAAAAACTTTTTAATTTACACAAAAATTAAAATATATATTAATGAAGATGATAAAGTTGTAGTTAATTTTTTTATTATTATAAAAAATAAAGTAAGGTTATTGTTATAGTTTTGTGTTTTTTTTTTTTTTTATAATTCTCACCACATTTTTAAGTAGATTTAATATTTGGGAAAGATATGTGTAAATTTAAAATTATAAAATTTATACAGTTTAAATATTTATGAATTTTTCAAAACTCTAATATATTATATATTGAAAAATTCATTTTAAATAACAAAAAAAAATCACAATTTTATTTAAAAAGTTATATTACCGATTTCAAAAAAAAATAAGTATATAAAAAATATGCAAAATTAAAATTATTTAATTCAAATTAAAAATAGAATCACTCCTTTTATAATAATAATAAAAACAATTATGTTAACCCTCACAAAAATAACATTAAAAATTTTTAAAGTCCCAAAAAAATAAAAAAAAATAAAAGTGTAACACCCAGTGATGTATGACATTTACTTACTACCAAGTTTTACTATTTACTGTCAAGTTTTTCTTCTTTATTATGTTATAACTTGTATTATTAAAAAATTAGAATGAAAAGCCAAAATTGATTTTTGTAATTGTAATAAAAGAAATTTGATCAGTTGTAAAAAGAACTGAAGAAACAATTTAATAACTCCTAAAAATAGTTACAAGCAGTTGCCCATATGATCCTTTAAAAAGGAAATAACAGAACCCTGGAAGGGGTTGGGGAAAATAGATGAATGGGGCCTTATTTTGGAAAAAGCTTCCTTGAGCTGGATAAATTAACTAGTGGGAAGAGATTATGGATAACAGTCGAGGGGTACAAGACTTGAGGCTGGACACAGTCCTGACGCCCAAGGTACCCGACTGTTTTCATTCACTGCCAGGAGTTGGAAGAGCTCGGGGGGGATTATGGACGACATTGCGAGATCCAAGGTTGGGCAGTGAGACTTCTAAACAAAGGAAATAATTGCATACTCGTAATTACAATAGGAAAACAGATAAATACTCTCTAGTAAATTGTTCTTGCATAATAAAATTGAAAGGTAGCATGAAAATAGATCATAGTAAGATTGTTATTAAAATTTAAATAGGTATGTACTGCTTTCTGTTGTAATTCTAGCCTATCCAGAGTAATTGCAGGCACTAATGCATGATTAAATTAAAGACTATAGAAAGTATATACTCACCAAAGAGTACATGAACGCACTAGCTATTTAAATAATAGTATACAAAGAAGTACAATAGAATAAATCAGATTTATAGTCACTCTTTTTATACAAACTATGTTGGCGAATTCATCAAATACTGAAACTAGGATAGGCACTTATCAGTCCCTAGAAATTTTGAAGCATATTTCCATTCTCGTAGCACTAGACCAATGCAAAGTATTTATCAGAGAACTTAAAATTATATGTAATAGTGAGAAGAATGAAAGAAAATTAATATTGTAAAGGTATATGGTCCTCGATTGGGACTCTGGGCGAGTCCCTGGCAACCCTCTACCACCATTGGTCATAAAGCACCACCATGAATCACTAATATTATACATAGGGTTTGTTACCCATAACTATGGCATAAAGCATAAGAAATAAAACATCCTTTTGTATTAAAACCAAAAATATAAGTAACATGCAAGCAACAATGAATACCCACAAATTAAATATACAGTAATTACACTATTCGAATAGCTAACCTGGTGATGCAACTCAACATGAGCCGTATTTAAAAACTTAACAGTGAAAGTCATGAAAACATTAATTTAACAGTATATTGTCCCTACAGAACCCACGAAAAACCCTTATCAACATTGCAAATGGAAACATCGTATTGTTCAATATATTCCTCATATGCCTCAAATAACCACAGTTATACATAAGCAGTCGTGGCTTTCTATCCAGCGTCATAAACCATAGAAGAACCTAATGCTTTAAAATCACACGATTCCTCCAGTAATAAGGCTGGAAGTTTGAGAAAACACATCACCAGTATCATTATGGAATGAGTACCAACCTATAATTTAAACACAACACTGTTGTAAGAGAGGGGTTTCATTTTGAGTCTCTCTGGAACCATAATAATCACATCGCGACCTATTTTACCTGCGAATCAAAGGCACATTAGATTAGACAATTAAATCAACACAGAAAGAACAAAGTGATAGTAAATTCTGGAGCAAAAAGGGATGGATTACTTGGAGAGGGTTATTGAGTAGGAAAATGCATCTTGTACCTGTCAGAACTAGAGCTACCATTAGGGTTCCCTCAGAGCACATCAAATCAGACAAGTTCATTACAAAATATGGATAGCTTACCTCTGGTCACAAAATGTACCAACACCTCCTTCTATTGCATAGACTCTAGCAATTAGCAACAGACCCATTACTTGAAGCGAGAGGGACGAAACCAACTATGTATTAGAGATGGAATTTAACAGAACGATAACAAAAACTATGATGGAGTCTAGGTCTGTTACCTTACCTGCAAGCTTGTCGAAACAGTCCTGGCGGAAGGAGATGTCTTGCAGCCATTCAACTACTCTCTATTGCAAAGCCAAAACAATAATGACATCGCAGCAACCAAATGACCTTATCTCATTGCAAGAAGCAATAAACCTCGGAGTATTCACCGAGAAATCAAGACCGTGGATCCCTCCAATCCAACGGCTAAGAGGGCGCCAACTGCTGGAATTCAGGATTGTTCCTCTATATGCATTTAATGTTGGAAGTCGACGTACAAACCTTGGGTTTCCACCGCGTTAATGGCGAGTTGATCCCGGAGACATGCCAGCACTGAACTAGTAAATGCTCCGTCTCAACACTTTAATCTCCTCCACCATCTAGACCACTTAGCATACTCTCTTATGTGATGAATCAATAATTTTTTTTTCTTTATAATTGTAAATTTTATGTGGTTTGTATGTTACAAATGGTATCAGAGTGACATGTTCGCACTCTAAGACTTCTGGGTTCAATATGAGCACACTATAATATATATATATATATATATTAATATATATATATATATAATATATATATATAATATATACATACATACATACATACATACATACATATATATATATATATAACTCAGTAATGGTGGACGTGCACAGAGAAAGAGAGACAAAGATCCACCCTTCAAAGGCAAAAATTAAGAGGAGTTACGGTACATTAAATCAACCAAAAGCCACGTATGTGGGGACTTGCCTAGATGTATGGATACAATTGGGAGAAGAGTCTCGCCAAGCCAATGCTGCTCTATTAGAAATAGTTCAACAATTACCCGCAAAATTGACCAGTTTAACGACGACCAACGAACAACTAAGGTGGGAACAAGAACGAATCCTCAAAAGTCTATCCAACCGACAAAATCAATGAGGATCGGATCCCAACACAGAAGATAGAGAAAGGACTCTGACAACCCACAATGTGTAAGTTAACTCAAAATCAGCTGAGGGCCACGAAGAAATGAAGAGGGACATTCAGATAATGTGTCCAACCAGCGTAAAGCAAAGAAACTAAAAATGGAATTACAAGGCGAATTCAAAAATATTAAATCGTCACTCTTTGAAGGAGAATCTGAGGAAGCAGTTGAAGCCTAGTTAACTGACATGAGCAAGTATTTCCAGATTTATGATTACATCAAAAAACTTAAAGCGTGGCTGGCAGTTTATCAGTTAAGGGGAAAATCCACTCTCTGGTGGAAAGTAATCAAAACTGTGTGAAAGATTGATGAGGAGCAGGTTACGTGGTAGGAATTTCAGAAGCAATTAAAGGATAAATATCTGACAGAGAGATACTATGACGAGAAGGCAAAGGAATTTCGTGAACTAAGGTTGGGCACCTGACCATGGGTGAGTACATGAAGCGATTCACTTCCTTATTGAGATACTTTTTGTATATGCAAGAAGAGAAAGACAAAATTCAGTGATTTATTAGTAGCCTACCTAATTTTATGAAGGAAAAATTAGAATTTGAGTATCCAAGGACAATGGATGATGCAATTCGAAAAGCCTGAATCTGCTATCAGCAAATGAGGTAGAAGAATGAAGGTTCCAAAGGGGTATTAAACAGAAAAGGAAGGAAATTATCCTCAAGTAGACCAATAAAGAATTCTAATGGTAAGAATAGTCAGCAAAGGACATTCAACAAATTTCCACGAAATCAACCAAAAGCTACAACTTACTCTGAGAATAAACAGCCAGAGGGATTCAGTAAACCTGTAAACGACCAACAACCAAAATAACCCCTGTAGTGTTGGATGTGGAGAATCCCATTATTATAAAAATTGCCCGCACAGGGCCAAAACGGAACAACTTTCCAATATGCAAGAGGCCTCCACAGTTGGAGACATAACAAGAAGCATGCCCCGAATTAACGTTGCGTTGGATGATCATCAAGCCGAATACCAGCCTACCATGATCGAATGTGAAGGTATGATTTCTGATCAACTTGTTTTTGTTTTATTTGATGCGGGTGCTAGCTTAAGCTATGTAATTCCTAAAGTGGTAGAAAAATGCAAGTTGCAGAGCAGAAAATTTAAGAAACATTGGCTAGTTCAACTAGCCACAGGGACGAGGAGGAGAGTATCTGCAAAAATAGAGCATTGTCTTATAATAGTTTCAGGATACCCAATCCATGTAGACCTTAACATACTTCCTTTAGGCTCCTATGTTGTACTAATAGGTATGGATTGGTTGGAAGGACGTTGGTCCCTAGTTGACTGTAAAAAGAAATCTGTCAGTTACCTCACAGAATCAAGACAGAGAAGAGAAATTAAGGGGATCATGAAAAACATTAAGTTACATCCTATTGCCACCAATCAGTTGGGAAGATGTATTAGGAAAGGTTGTCAGGTTTATGTAGTTAAAGTCAGATATACTAATTCAAAAATTAAAATGACCTCCCTAAAAGATATTCCTGTAATACAAGACTTCAACGATGTATTTCCTAAATCCATTCCAGGTTTACCACCCAAGCGTGACATTGATTTCACCATTGAATTAATACCAGGTGCAGCCCATGTTTCAAGAGCTCCTTACTGTATGATTACTCCTGAACTAATAGAACTTAAAATGCAGCTGAGGAACTCCTGGATAAAGGATACATATGTCCCAACGTATCCCCTTGGGGAGCCCCTATGCTATTTTTGTGGAAGAAGGACAAAGCCTTGATATTATGCATTGACTATCGTTAGTTAAATAAACTGATTTTCAAAAATAAATATCCCCTACCACACATTGAAGAACTTTTTGACCAAGTGCAGGGAGCAAGTTTATTCTCAAAAATTGATCTTAGATCCGGCTACCATCAGAAACAAATAAAGGAAGAGGAGATTTGCAAAACTGCATTTCGTACTCGTTACAGCCACTACGAGTTCGTAGTATTGCCTTTTGGCCTTACTAACGCTCCAACCACCTTTATGAGTCTGATGCATGGTTATTTAAGTGCTATTTAGATAAATTTGTGTTGATTTTCATTGATGATATAGTAATTTATTCTAAGAACCAAGAGGAGAATGAAAAGCACCTGAAAATTCCATTGCAGACTTTGAGGGATAACCAACTATATGCTAAGTATAACAAGTGCGACTTTTTCAAAGATCAGATCTAGTGCTTGGGTCATGTGATTTCGACTGAAGGGATAGCGGTGGATCTAGAAAAGATCAAGACTATTATGGAATGGATCACCCCAAAGAATGTTGCAGACATTAGATAATTTTTAGGCCTAGCTGGCTACTACTGCCGATTCATTAAAGGTTTTTCAAAAATAGCCTTTTCAATGACTTCTTTACAAAAAAAGGGGTGTACCTTCCGATGGATAGTAGAATGCCGGCAAAGTTTTGAATAGTTAAAATAGTTACTTACTACTACCCCTGTCCTAAAAGTAGCAGATCCAGAAAAGTCCTTTGTAGTCTGAACAGATGCAAGCAAGGAAGGTGTAGGTGGGGTACTAACTCAGGAAGGGAAATTCATAGCCTACAAATCACACAAACTAAAAGAATATGAACAATGATATTTAGCTTATGATCTTGAATTGACAGTATTATTGCATGCACTCAAAATGTGGCGATACTACCTCCTAGGAAAGAAATTTATCCTACTAATTGATCATAACAACCTTACTAATTTCTTTAACCAGCCCAATCTAAACGTTCAACAGGCTAGGTGGATTGCATTCTTGAGTGAATTCGACTTGATATGAAGCACCTTAAGGGTAAATAAAATCAAGTCGCTAATGCTCTAAGCAGAAAATTGCATTGCAATTATGAAGTACAATACAGTCAATTACGATCTAATCTATCGAATGTAATTAGAGAAGCATCCCTCAAAGACCTTGAATATGCCTTTCTTTGGCAGCAAGCCTCGGAAGCTCTGGAGAAAGGGGAGTAGTCAGATTATGGTATTAATCTTTACAAAATGTTAACTTTCAGAAATAGAATATATGTTCCTAACCAGAACTCTATTAAACAATTATTATTGGATGTGTTCCATAGGAAACCTTATGTTGCTCAACCAAGATACCAAAAATTGTTTTCTGCCATCAAAATGAATTATTTTTGGCCAAGTTTAAGGAAGGATGTGGCCGAGTATCTATCCAAATGTTTAGAATGCTAGTTGGTGAAGGTACAACATCAACATCTCGTCAGTCTGTTGCAACCTTTACCCATTTCCAAGTGGAAGTGGGAGATGACCACCCTAGACTTTATCACCAAGTTACCTTGTACCAAGAAGCAACATGACTCCATCATGGTCGTAGTGGACAAGTTGAGGAAAACCGCTCATTTCATAGCCGTGAAATCCACCTATAAGACAGTGGAAAATGTAGATATATTCATGAGAGAGATATTTCAGTTGTATGGGATACCTCGGGTAGTAATATCTGACAGGGATGTGAAATTCACATCACATTCTGGAAAACCCTCCACTATATATTGGGTACTCAGATTCATTTTAGTATGGCTTACCACCCACAGACGGAGGGCCATACTAAAAGAGTAAATCGGGTCCTAGAGGATATGTTAAGAATGTTTGTTATGCAACAACCACAAAAGTGGGAAGACTACCTCCATCTGGTGGAGTTTGCCTACAACAACGGTTACCACCACTCTCTGGGCATGAGCCCTTTTGAAGTTTTATATGGGAGAAAGTGCAGGGTACCCATAGATTTGAATAGTCCTGATAATAGACTAGCACTAGGTCCCGATATGCTGGCTGAAATGGAAGACACAGTTAAAAAGGTCTGTAAGAACCTAAAAGATGCCTAGGATAGGCAAAAGATATATGCGGATAAGAAGAGGTTGCACAAAGAATTTCAGTTGGGGGAAGACGTATATCTGAAAGTAAAACCATAGAAGAGTACCTTGCAGTGGAAAGGTTGTGCGAAACTGGCACCCTGGTACTGTGGACCATTTCAAATCTTGGAACGGATTGGGCATGTCGCTTACAAGTTAGCGCTCCCATGCCATATCGGAGTCCACAACGTTTTTCATGTCTCTTTACTCAAAAAATATGTGTACGACCTACGACATATTATTAATTGGAAGAATTTACACGTAATAAGAGAATAAAGCCAACAAATTATATATTACTCTTTTGAAAAATTCTAACAGCAGGCTATATTTTTGCAAGTTGAATCCAAGGGAGAATTTCTGGTAGAGCCTCTTCGTATCCTTGATTAGAGAGAAACCATCTTCCAGAAACGAGCCATCACCTAGGTTAAAGTGCAATGGAAGTACTTTGGCCCAGATGAGTCGACTTGGGAAGAAGAGGAAATTATGAAAAAAGCCTATCCAACACTGTTTTCCTAAAAAGGCCACCAGGGATGGTGTCCCTCTCAAGGGAAGGGAGCTGTAACACCCAGTGATGTATGACATTTACTTATTACCAAGATTTACTATTTACTGTCAAGTTTTTCTTCTTTATTATGTTGTAACTTGAATTATTAAAGAATTAGGCTGAAAGGCGAGAACTGATTTTGGTAATTGTTAATTAAAATAAATTTGATCAGTTGTAAAAATAATTGAAGAAACAATTTAATAACTCCTAAAATAGTTACAAGCAGTTGCCCATATGATCCTTTAAAAAGGAAATGACAGAACCCTGGGAGGGGTTGGGGGAAAAATAAATGAATGAGGTCTTATTGTGGAAAAAGCTTCCTTGAGCTGGATAAATTAACCAGTGGGAAGAGATTGTGGATAACAGTCGAGGGGCAACAGATTTGAGGCTAGACACAGTCTTGGTGCCCAAGGTACCCAAATGTTTTTATCCACTGACAGGAGTTGAAGAGCTTGGGGAGGATTCTGGATGTCATTCTAGATCCAAGGCTAGGTGGTGAGACTTCCAGACAGAGGAAATAATTTCATAATTGTAATTACAACAAGGAAAACATATAAGTACTCTCTAGTAAGAAAGATTAAATTGTTCTTGCATAATAAAGTAGAAAGGTAGCATGCAAATAGATTATAGTAAGATTGTTATTAAAAGTTAAATAGGTATGTGCTACTTTCTGTTGTAATTCTAGCCTGTCCAAAGTAATTGCAGGCACTGATGCATGATTAAATTAAAGACTATAGAAAGTCTATACTCACGAGAGAGTACCAGAAAGAAAACACTAGTTACTTAAATAATAATATACAAAGAAGTACAAAAGAATAAATCAGATTTCTATTCACTCTCTGTATACAAACTATGTTGACGAATTCATCAAATACCAAAACCAGGATAGGCACTTATCAGTCCCTAAAAATTCTAAAGCATATTTCCATTCTCGTAGCATTAAACAAATGCAAAGTATCTATCAAAGAACTTAAAATTACATGCAATAGTGAGAAGAATGAAAGAAAAGAAATATTGTAAAGGTATATGGCCCTTGATTGGGACTCTGGGCGAGTCCCTCGCAACCCTCTACCACCATTGTTCATAAAACACCCCCATGAATCACTAATATTATACATAGGGTTTGTTAACCAGAACTGTGGCGAAAAAAAAAGAAATGAAATGCCTTTCTATATTAAAACAAAAAATATAAGTAACATGAAAGCAACAATGAATACCAACAAATTAAATATACAGTAATTACAGTATTTGAATAGCTAACCTGGTGATGTAACTCAACACAGACCGCATTTAAAAACTTAGCAGTGAAAGTCATGAAAACATTAACTTAAACGTATATTGTCTTTACAGAACCCGCAAAAAACCCTTATCAACATTTCAAATGGAAACATCGTATTTTCCAATAGATTCCTCATATGCCGCAAATAAACACAGTTATACATAAGTAGCCGTGGCTTTCTAGCCAGCGTCATAAACCCTAGAAGAACCTAATGATTTAAATCACATGATTCCTCCAGTAATAAGGCTGGCAGTTTGAGAAAACACATCGCTAGTATCATTATGGAATGAGTACCAACTTGTAATTTAAACACAAGACTGTTGCAAGAGAGGGGTTTTTTTCCGAGTCTCTCTGGAACCATAATAATCATACCACAACCTATTTTACCTGTGAATCGAAGGCACATCAGATTAGACAAGGAAATCGACATAGAAAGAACAAAGTGATAGTAAATTTCGGAGCAAAAAGGGATGGATTACTTGGAGAGGGTTGTCGAGCAGGAAAATGCATCGTGTACATGTCAGAACTAGAGCTTCCATTAGGGTTCCATCAAAGCACATCAAATCAGACAATTTCATTACAAAAGATGGATAGCTTACCTCTGATGCAAAATGAACCAATGCCTCCTTCTGTTGTAGACCCCAACCATCAACAATGGACCCATTACCTGAAGCAAGAAGAACGAAACCAGCTATGTATCAGAGATGGAATTTAACATAACAATAGCAAAAAGTATGGTGGAGTCTAGGTTTGTTACCTTACCTACAAGCATATCGACACAGTCCTGACGGAAGGAGATGTCTTGCAGCCATCCAACCGCTCTCTATCACAGAGCCAAAACAACAATGACATCGCAACAACCAAATGACCTTACCTCATTGCAAGAAGCAATAACCCCTACAGTATTCACCGAGAAATCAAGACATGGATCCCTACGATCCAACGAGTAAGAGGGTGCCAACTGTTGGAATTCAGGATTGTTCCTCTGTATGCATTTAATGTTGCAGGTCGACGTACAAACCTCAGGTTTCAGCCGCGTTAATGGCGAGTTGATCCCAGAGGTATGCTAACACTAAACGAGTAAATGCTTGGTGTCAACACTTTAATTTCCTCCACAAGCTAGACCACTTGGTTTACTCTCTTATGTGATTAATCAATACAATTTTATTTTTTTTATATAACAAATTTTATGTGGTTGGTATGTTACAAATGTTATCAGAGCGAAAGGTTCGCTCTCTGAGACTTCTGGGTTCAATATGAACATTAAAAAATAATAAATAAATGAATGAATGTGGATGTGCATAGAGTAATGGTGGATGTGTATAGAGAAAGAGAGACAGAGATGGAGAGTAATGGTGGATGTGTACAGAGAAAGAGAGACAGAGATGGAGAGTAATGGTGGATGTGGATGTTGATATATATAAATTTATAACTCATGACTAAGTAATGGTGGATGTGCATAGAGAAAGAGAGACAAAGATCCACCCTTCAAAGGTAGAAATGCAAAGTAGTTACGGTACATTAAACCAGCCAGAAGCCACGTATGTGGGGACTCACCCAGACGTATGGATACAATTGGGAGAAGAGTCTCCCCAAGCCAATGCTTCTCTATTAGAAACAGTTCAATAATTACGCGCAAAAATGACTAGTTTAAGGATGGACAATGAACGATTGAGGCGGGAACAAGAATGAATCCTCAAAAGTCTATCCGACTGACAAAATCATTGAGGACGAGATCCCAGCGCAAAATATAGGGAAAGGACTCCAACAACCCACAATATGGAAGGTAACGCAGAATCAGATGAGGGCCATGGAGAAGATGAAGAGGGACATTCGGATAACATGTCCGACCAACATAAAACAAAGAAACCAAAAATGGAATTACAAGGTGAATTCAAAAAGATTAAACTATCGCTCTTTGAAGGAGAATTTGAGGAAGTAGTTGAAGCCTAGTTAATTGACATGAGTAAGTATTTCTAGATTTATGATTACACTAAGAAACTTAAAGCACAGCTGGTAGTTTGTTAGTTAAGGGGAAAAGCCTCTCTCTGGTGGGAAGAAATCAAAATTGTGCGAAAGATTGACGAGGAGCAGGTTACATGGCAGGAATTTTAGAAGCACTTCAAGGAAAAATATTTGATAGAGAGATACTATGACGAGAAGACAAAGGAATTCCATGAATTAAGGTTGGGCACCTTGACCATGGATGAGTACATGAAGCGATTCACTTCCTTACTGCAGTACGTTCCATATATGCAAGAAGAGAAATCCAAAATTCAGCGATCTATTAGAAGCTTGCCTAACTTTATGAAGGAAAAAATTAGAATTCGACTATCCAATGACAATGGATGATGCAGTTCAGAAAGCCCAATGCAGTTCAGAAAGCCCACATTTGTTATCAGCAAATGAGGTAGAAGAATGAAGGTTCCAAAGGGGTATTAAATAGAAAAGGAAGGAATTTACCCTGAAGCAGAAAAATAAAGAATGATAATGGTAAGAATAGTCAACAAAGGACATTCAACAAATTTCCACGAAATCAGCCAAAAGCTACAACTTACTCTGAGAATAAACAGCTAGAGGGATTCCGTAAACCTGTAAATGACCAACAACCAAAACAACCCTTACAGTGTTGGGGATGTGGAGAATCCCATCATTATAAAAACTTCCTGCACACGGCTAGAACTGAACAACTTTCCAATATGCAAGAGGCCTCCACAATTGGAGACACAGCAAGAAGCATGCCCCGAATTAATGCTGTGTTAGATGATCATCAAGCCGAGTACCAGCCTACCATGATTGAATTTGAAGCTATGATTTCTTATCAATATGTTTCTGTTTTATTTGACCCGAGTGCTAGCTTAAGCTATGTAAGTCCTAAAGTGGTAGAAAAATGCAAGTTGCAGAGCAACAAATTTAAGAAACCTTGGCTAGTTCAGCTAGCCACAGGGATGAGGAGGAGAGTATCTGCGAAAAAAGAGCGTTGTCCTATAACAGTTTCAGGACAACTAATCCATGTAGACCTTAACGTACTTCCTTTAGGCTCCTATGATGTACTAATAGGTATGGATAATAATCATTAAAATTATAAGAATAATTTATAACAAGATGAGACATTTACTTTAATTAAAAATATTATTAATTCAAATATAAAATGAAATTTCACAAAATAATGTTACTGCTTTAACATAATTTATATCATTGTTATTATTATAAAATTTGTAATCATTTTCATTTGTATATATGTGAAGTTGGCATATCTCTCATTAAAAGTGCGGCCATGTTTAGATATATGATGTATAGAAAGAAGTTTCGCAATATGTAATCCAAGAGGCTCCCAAAAATTGCTTCTAACTTTAGTCAAAACCCCCACCTACGCTTTAAGCCTGGATGACATGAGGATGCTTAGCCTTAGCTCAACTTTTGGGGGATTAAGGAGGAGATCTTCATGGGAGGCAAGGATAATATCAAGGATACTATTACCTCTAGTTTTAAGGACAAGATGCGGGATGCTAAGGAGCTAGAAGGTAAAAAGAAGCTAAGGTACTATAAGGAGGTGATCGACCCCACCCTCGATAACTAGAATTATCTCTTTATGTTGACTAGCACTAAGAAGAAAATGAACATCGCTAGGATTAGAACTAACTCTCATGAGACCGGGCAGTGGTCTACCCCCAAGACTCCCTTGGACCATAGAATTTGTCAAATTTGTGATACTAAGAAAGTGGAAGATGAAAAGCACTTCTTTTTAGACTACTTGACTCTTGCCCACATCCGCTCTCAATTACCTGTCATCAGTCACACCTCCAATCTTCCTGACTTATTAATCCAGCCCAACTATAACGATCTTGGAATGCTTATTTCCTTGCTCTTTAATCACAAAAACAAGATTTTGAAGAATGACAATTAGACTCTCGTTTTTGGAGGTCCGATAGACCACATTGGTCTTAGTGGATGTTAATCACCATCATGATCATCATATATATAAAAAGAGAATATTATATTATAGTATTTAAATTAAAATAGTTCGACTTAATTAGTAGATAAAGTAGGCTTTTTTTATACTTTTGTTTTGGTGAATTTTACTAAGATCTAGTAGAGATTGGTAAGAACCATAAATTTAAGTTATTTAATTTATAAAGTTGAAGATGAAGGAGGTCATTTTGTCTATTTGTTAGATTGTGCTAATTAAAATGTTAAAAAATAGTTAATGCAATCTGTGAGGTCACAAGTTCAAAACCAGAGAGGGGTAGAGTATGTATGCCTTCGTAGACTTAGCAGTCAAATGTTGTGCGGAGGTGGGTCCCTTGTCCCACAAACAAGGGGGTCTCATACACCAATTTGGTATCTAGCTTGGCTGTGACCTAAAAAATGGATATTATTATTATTATTATTATTGTTTATCTTTTTTATAATTTGGTTTTTGTGGTAGGAATTTGTTAAATACTTTTTTTGACAAAATAGTAATTTTCCATTATTAGTAGATGCCAAGGCAAGGCTCTAGCAATAGATTTTCTTTTTATTACCCATTAGTTGAGTTTGACCAATATATCTCTAATGCTTATATATAATATATATATATATATATATATATATATATATATAATATTATAATATATATAATATACTAATTTGTCATTGTCCTATTAGTTCATATTTTGAAGGTCTTATTCACCTTCATGATACATGAATCTCATAAATAGATTCAACCTCTTTCAAAAAAATTTGAAATATTTAACATTGCCTAAACTATATAACTCAAACTTGTATTCAAAACTTACAAAGAAATTAAACAAATTATAATGATAAAAACTATCTCATATTGGAATAGTAATTAATTCAATAGATCATTAAAAAATTAATTAATCTACTTAATAGAAAATTTGTTTTTTATTTAATTAAAATTTTTAAATCTTTTATAAATAAATAATTTAATAAAACATTCAAAAAATATTAATTTTAAAAAACTAACTTAACACAAATTACTCACTAAATTTCATTAACAAGAAATAGTTTAACTTAAAAAAAAAATCCACAAGCATTGAAGGTGTCTATTTACTAGCTTATATTATATTATTTAAA
>APFE031559266.1:172001-183305 GCA_000404065.3 Pinus taeda
AAGGAAGTTTTTCAGGGACAAAAATCAAAAGTTGCATGATGAAGTCACATCTCTAAGAAAAGAAGTCAATGAAAAGAACACAACAATCAAGAATCAGAGAGATAGATCGAGTGATTATGAAAGTCTTGAAGCTACGACCCTCTCACTAAAGGAAGAACTTGAAGAAGCCAAGAAGCAGAAAAAAGATCTACTCCAAGCTATTGAAAAATAGGAAAACGAAGTCATCACTTTAAAAGCATAGTTGGAATGTGTCTCGAGAGTTCGTCAAATGCTGCAGGATGTGAATGAAGAACAAGAAAAGGAGATTCTCAATCTAAGACGTCAGTTAGAAGAAGAAAGAAATGCTGAAGAGAACGTGAAGAAGCAGTATCTTGAAAAGGAAGAGCAACATCAAGTTGAGGTAAATATTCTAAAAGATAATTAAAAGAAAAGTATAAGCTCTTATGATTTCAAGATAGTACTAAAATCTTGGATGATATTCTTAGTAGTCAAAGACCTCCTGCCATCAAAACTGGTCTTGGTTTTCATGAATTTGTTGAAGGTGAATCTAGTTCACAAAGTAAGACAAAGAACTCTAATGCAAAATGTGAAATGCTCAACAAGGAGATAAAAGGTCAATCTCATCATCAAGCAAGGAAAGAAATTCCTCAAAGAAAATCTTTTACTCCTCCTATGAATAGTGTTGAATGTTATGCATGTCATAATCTTGGGCATGTTGCAGCGAGATGTAGAAGAAGAAGGTTTCAGAACCATCATCATCTCATTCAAGGTACTTTAATGGATATTTCTTTGCTTGCAATATGTTTGGTCATAGAGTTGTTGATTGCTATAGAAGAAATATGAAACATATAAGATGTTACACATGTAACAAGCTTGGACATATAGCTAAGAAATGCATGAACAAAGTATGGGTGCCATACCAAAAGGAGAAAACATCATCATCACACTTGAAGATGTGGAAGAAGAAAGATGCACAGTCAGAAAGAGGAAGCACAACACAACATACAGACATAACAGAGGGGGAGCTGAATGTGTACAACTTAAGTGACCTAAATCTCATACGCAAGTTTCATAAAATGAAGTCGGGTATATATGCGAGCTAGACACTGCAAAGTCGCGTATATGTTACTCTGAGGAAAAGTAGTGGGGACAAGCTCGGAAAAGGGGTCTGATTCATATGACAAAGGAATCAGATGATGAGTCTATGTGTGGCAAGTTAGCTTTGCCATCAAAACATCTTCTCCAAAGCTTATGCAATTTAACCTAATTATTCTAATTCACCCAATATTTTTTGCCTCTTTGATTGAATTATACTAATTAACCACTAAAAAATATCAATACATAAAAATCATCCTCATTTTCTTCATATTTCAATATCCACATCTAATTAACTTAACAAAATTCTTTTTTTAGCACTCAACTCATATTATTAATTTTTAAAATGCTACCTAACTACCATCTGATTACACATAAAATTTTATCAACCAAATAATCGAACATTCAGTTTATCAACCTGAATTCAGAAAGAAGAGTATAAATTAGATTAACAAATGATAGGTAGGCATCTTTGCTTTTGTGGCAATGACCCAGCTAGTGGGGTAAAACAGAGGCGTGTCAATTGCTGGTTGAAAACTATTTCCATCCCACCTCGTTGACTTGGGCTGCGCCTTGGCCTTCGAGAAGTTTTGGAGGGCTGGCATTTGTCCAGGGCTCCAAATAATTCAAATTTTCAAATGGGTATCAAACTATAAATACAGGAGACGAAATTTCTGTGGCTGGGAATTTGTTGGCCTATGTTAAATTCTGGAAGATATTTCTTCGTGGATGTTCAGGATTTATTCGGGACTCGGTGAAAATCATTACATGGATGGGACTCGCTGTTGAATTCTCATATTGTCCGGTTGAATTTTTATATTGTCATGTATGGCATCTGTTGATACTTTTTAATAGATGTGGATAAATTATTCTGGTTACCAGAATACCAATATTAGCTGCTATTGTTACCATTTTCGTAGTTTTCTTTTAAAGCCAATTAGTTTATAATTCTAGTATATGTTATCTATTCATTCCTACGGCAAAAAACATTTCAAAAACATTTAGTTTATAATTCTAGTATATTTTATCTATTCATTATTTCTGCAGAACACATTTTAATTGTGGAAGTTATGCCCGTCAATATAAACTTTATGTACAAATGCATGCCATGGGTTTGGAATTCGAAGAATGGCTTTGCAACAGTCATACAAATGCCATGTGTTGTGTTTATATTGCAATGTGTGAGCTATATGGGTATGATTTTAAGTTTAGTGAAAAGCTAAATTTTGCCATAGGTTATCCATTCTAATGTAGTGTTTTCAATGTGTCCTCTCATCAACTTGGATATGTGAATGAATGACCCCATTAAGAACCACCATAAATCCTTTCATCAATTATTATGGATGTTAAATTAGGAAGCTCAATTATTTTCTACAACTTAAATTTCATCCTCTTCTCCTCTCACCATTGTGTTTTCTTTTCAAAACTTTAAGATGTCTGGCAATCATGAGAGAGAAGGCTATGTCAAGCCTCATTGATACCTACTACCCCTC
The DNA here is from genome assembly GCA_000404065.3 of Pinus taeda. NCBI lineage: Eukaryota > Viridiplantae > Streptophyta > Pinopsida > Pinales > Pinaceae > Pinus > Pinus taeda. The sequence continues at coordinate 174,590 of APFE031559266.1, forward strand.
CAAGCCAACAGACTAAACTAGCTTTTTCATTACTGCAATTTGATATTGTTTGTGTAATCATATGTTTCATTCTAATCAAAGGATTCACCATCATGTTCTCATTATTGAGGATTATGTTTGTTATTTGTGTTACTATTGTTGCATACAATTTGCTATGAAATCCATGACACTTCTAGGGCTCATTTTTTTTGTGTTTCTTAGAGAGTTTATAATGGAATAGATTTTAATGGAATTCAATCTATGAATTTCTCAAGTGGAAGATGAGGTGATATAGAAGTGTCATGAGAAAAACATAATAGGAAGTTCAAGAACTTGAAATCATACCACCACATAATCACAAATATAATTGTGGCATTCTCATTTCTCCTTCTCACAATTATTGGTTGGACTTCTAGTAATTTTTTAGCCATATAGTAATATTTTCATTAAATCATGAAGTTGCAAGGAAAAAAACATTTTGACACCCTCCCAAACCATTTGAAAATCCCCCATAAAAGATTGATATAACCAATACTACTTCCACTTATTTAGCCGACTTGTCATAGGGTTCACTAACCTAAACCAATAGGTTTTTGGCATAGAAGAATTATTTGACATATATTTTAGTTTTTTTAACGATTGTGAGTGAGAGTGCATTTATCACTATGCTACAAATTTAGATATATTTTTTAATATATTAAAGCTTGAGTAGTTTGATTATTTTTAATATATGAAATAAATAAATAACCATGGTTAGGATAGATTGATTTCTTATAGAGAGGGATAGTATTTTATGTAACTAGTGCCAACACACAAAATAGATCCTATGATCTCTAACTATTTGGCCTACTTGCAATACTTAGAAGGACTTATTTCAAATCCTCATTGTAAGCTTAGATATATCTAACAATGAACAAAGATATGATTTTATGTGAGTCTTGTACTGTGTCATGTTTCACTAATGAGGTTGTAGGAGAATTAAGCCATTTGGTAGTACTTAATTTCATGTGATGGAGTCCAACTAAATGGCATGTTTGAGAAAAGGATGAGGCTTGATGTTAGTCCCCAACAATTTTGTTGGAACAATTACAACATTGCTAGAACTTGAATTGAAACAAGTATCTAGAATGTGTTGCAACACTCTTAATCTCAATGTGTTTTCATTTTAAACTACTAAACATTTTGCATGAATTCCTATTTTTCTAGGATTGATATATAAAATATTATAGAATTGTAGTTTATCTAATTTTTACTCACTACTTAGTAAACAATTGCAACCCCTTACGGTTTAAACCTTCACTATTTTGATTATTTTTAATGAATGAAATAAATAAATAGCCATGGTTAGGGTAGATTTATTTCTTATACGAGGGATAGTATTTTATGTAACTAGTGCCAATACACAAAAATAGATCCTATGATCTCTAACTATTTGGCAACTACTTGCAAAACTCACAAGGATTTATTTCAAACCCTCATTGTAAGCTTAGCTATATCTAAGAATGGACAAAGATATGATTTTATGAGAGTCTTTTATGGTGTCATGTTTCACTAATGAGGTTGTAGGAGTATTAAGCCATTTGGTAGTACTTAATTTCATGTGATAGAGTCCAACTAAATGGCATCTTTGAGAAAAGGATGAGGCTTGATGTTAGTCCCCAACAATTTTGTTGGAACAATTACACCATATCTAGAACTTGAATTGAAACAAGTAGCTAGTATGTGTTGCAACACTCTAAATCTCAATGTGTTTTTGTTTTAAACAACTAAACATTTTTCATGAATTCCTATTTTTTTAGGATTGATATATAAAAGATTATAGAATGGTAGTTTATCTTATATTTACTCACTAGTTAATAAACAATTGCAAGCCCTTACAATTTCAATCTTGAGTATTTTGATTATTTTTAGTATATGAAATAAATAAATAGCCATGGTTAGGTTAGATTGATTTCTTATAGCTAGGGATAGTATTTTAGTTGGAGGGGTATTTAATGTCAATTGATACCTAAGCTATCAACATTTTTTCATTGAATGTTTACAAGTAACATGAATTTATTAAAACATTGGTGAGAAATTAGTTTGTCTTTTAATATGGAGCAGCTCAAATGACCATTAGTGATAGTGCAAGTGAAAGTAAAAAACATCTTCTCTAAAGTTTGTGCACTTTAACCTAGTTATTCCAATTGGTCCAAATTTTTTTAACTCTTTAATTGAATTGTACTACTTAACCACTAAAAAGTCTCAATACATAAAAATTATCCTCAATTTTTTTACATTTCAATATCCATATATAATTAACTCAACAAAATCTTGTTTTTAACACTCATTCATATACTTAATTTTTAAAATACTGCATAACTACCATCTACTTTACATAAATATAGACAAATAAAATTTCCATATATATTATTAATTAATTATTCACATATCATAAAAAAAAACTATATCTCATCTGCTCCTTAAACATTATAATCATCCAAAACATTCAGTTTATCAACTTCAAATATATTGTATTTTCCCACATCTCACAATTCACAAAAAGAAATGCAAAGAAGAGTATAAAGTAGAGGAACAAATGATACGGAGCCATCTTTAAGCTTGGGACAATGACGCAGCTAGTACGCAGCTAGTGAGGTAAAACAGAGGCGCGTCAATTGCTGGTTGAAAACTATTTCCAACCCCCCTCGTTGGCCTCGGCTACGCCATGACGCAGCTAGTACGCAGCTAGTGAGGTAAAACAGAGGCGCGTCAATTGCTGGTTGAAAACTATTTCCAACCCCCCTCGTTGGCCTCGGCTACGCCTTGGCCTTCGAGAATTTTTGGAGGGCTCGCATTTGGCTTGGGCTCCCAATAATTCAAATTTTCAAACTAGTAGCAAACTATAAATACGGAAGACGAAATTTGCATGGCTGAGATTTCAAACTAGTAGCAAACTATAAATGGGAATGGCTGTTGAGTTGAATTCTTATATTGTACTGTACGGTAAGATATTTCTTAATGGATGTGGATCAATTATTTTTGTTACTAGAATATCAATATGGTTAGTACTGTAAGATATTTCTTCATGGATGTGGATAAATTATTTTTGTTACTAGAATACCAATACTCAAAGAGAACTTGCATCACAGTTATTATTACCATTTTTTGGTTTTCTTTCAAAGATATTTAGTTTATAGTTCTTGTATGTGTTATATATTCATTCTTTTTGCAGAAAACATTTCCAATCCATTTAATTTATAATTCTAGTATAAGTTATATATTCATTCTTTTTTCATCAAACATTTTAATTGTTGTAAGTTATGCTCATCAATATCAACTTTATGTATGGAAGCAATGGCACTGGTCATGGGATTGGAATTCAATGAATGGCTTTGGGATAGTGATACACATGTAATGTGATACGTTTATATTGCAATGTGCTAGTGATATGAGTATGATTTTAAGTTTAGTGAAAAGTTAAATATTTCCACATGTTATCCTTTCTAAAGTAGTGTTTTCAACATGTAGTTTCATCAACTTGGATATGTGAATGAATGAAAAACATACTAAAGAGGAAACATGCAGTACTTTCTTATTCCCAATTTTTTTTTTCACTTGACAAATGCCTCTCTCATATGGGCCTTGCCAATGTATAATCTAAACAATTAATAGCAACACTTGACAAAAGTCAACCCTTGAGAGTCTATAGAATCTAGATAGTAGAATGCTCAAGGAATCTTTGGTGTAACTAATGTCAATACTGCTGCTCTAATCTTCAACTATTTTGTGGGTGAAATCAGAGAAAGAATCTATAGTGGTTCCCCATTCAGAACAACTAATTTCAAACAACTTGGTTCTAGAGATTTTATTTTCCCTAGAATTGTAGCATATAACAAGATTTTTTACGTCAATTATCAAAATAAATCAGAAAGTTGATTCTATTGAATGCACTAACAAGATTTTTTACGTCAATTATCAAAATAAATCAGAAAGTTGATTCTATTGAATGCACTTCAAATTTTGAAGGAAAGATAAGATGGAGGGATTCTTTCTAGAAACCCTCTAGATGGAGCCATTCTCAACACTTTGGGATCTCTTCACTTCTTTGACTAGTTCAAATAATGAGCTCTTTGAATTAGTTCCCAAAAGTCTCAACACATTGACTCTCATTGCTATTATTTTTTCAATAAGAACTTAAACAACGCTATTGCCAACTCACTTATGAGTATTAGAAAGAGGGGAAGTCTTTTAGGAAATGCAGTGACTTGAGTTAATATTTTGAGTAGCAATGATAAATTGGAGATTGGTTTGCTAGATTCTATGCTCATAAGGAATGATTCATATTTATCTCTAGAATGATACTTTTTAGATGAGATTTTTGTCATCATAAAAATTATCATTGAAATTATCTTTCTCTTAATTTTGGATTCAATGTAGAAGAGATTTCAGTTGTTATTCAAAGATGGAGACAATGTAATCTACCCATGTTTATTGTGACAACCTACTCACAAGGAAATTGACTCTATTCAAAATATCATACCTAAGTTAAGAGCATCTACCCATGTTTATTGTGCCAACCTACTCACAACTAAATTGACTCTATTCAAAATATCATACCTAAGTTAAGAATATCATATTCAAAATAAGTGTCTCTATTTGACTCATAGGTTATTTATGAGATTTATAAGGGTAGGAATTGCCAACTCCACTTAAGGTTGACACAATGCCAGCTACATGTTATTCTATTTTTTCCATTGGTTCATTAATTTAAAGTTTTTTGTTGCTCTAGAACTTATATCTTTCATTGAAAAGATATTCTTTCAGATGGAGAGCTCTTGCAACCAAGAGAAAATTAATTTTGGCTATGGTAATGAGAGCATCATATTTGTTTCTAAGTCAAATTTGGTAACTACTTTCACAACATTATGGTATCTAAAATGACAAGAGAAATTTGACCATATGTGAGTGGAAGACTCTTCATACACCCACTTTTATAACTTGAGGTGTTTGGGTGCATAATGGTGATATGATTATCTTACATAGAGGTGAAAGTGTTTTAATTTCCTCAACTTTTCTTTTGATTCTTGTTTTCTTAAAGTAGAGCCTAAGATACCAAATTATAATAACTACTTCATGTAGTAAAGATTTTCATGTTATAAAAGTAGATGTCTTCAATGGATGTTTTTGTTGCCCTATCCACTAATTTTATTGAGTGAGCATTTGGGCTTAGCCACCATTTATTCCTATTAGCCTTGTGTTGAATCCTAATTCTCCTTTTCATTTTATTTTCTTCTTTTTATTGTGGAATTAAAATGATGATGGGGTTAAGACTTTAGTTGAATATTGAATTGGCTTAGGGGTTTAGTTTACTCATCCTACCCATAGTAGTTTTGTATAGCCTGGTTGTATGAGCCCATTAAAAACCACCATAAATCCTTTCATCAATTATTATGGATGTCAAATTGGGAAGCTCAATTATTTTCTACAACTAAAATGCCATCCTCTTCTTCTCTCACCATTGTGTTTTCTTTTCAAAATGTTAGGATGTCTCTCAATCATGAGAGAGAAGGCTATGTCAAGCCTCATTGATGCCTACTGCCCCTCCATGCCAAAAGACTAAACTAGCTTGTTCACAGTATTGTTGCATACAATTTGCTATGAAATCCATGACACTTCTAGGGCTAATTTTTTTGTGTGGCTTCGAGAGTCTATAATGGAATAGATTTAATGGAATTCAATCCATGAATTTCTCAAGAGGTAGTATAGGGGACTGAGAGTGGCCATGAGAAACACATAATAGGAAGATCAAGAACTTGAAATCATACCACCACATAATCGCAAATATAATTGTTGCATTCTCATTTCTCCTTCCCACAATTGTTGGTTAGACTTTGGGTAATTTTTTGGAAATGTAGTAATATTTTCTTTAAATCATGAAGTTGCAAGGAAAAATAATATTTTGACACCCTCCCAAACCATTTGAAAATCCCCCATAAAAATTTGATATACCCAATACTACTTTCACTTATTTAGTCATACTTGTCATAGGGTTCCCTAACCTAAACCAATAGGTTTTTGGAATAGAAGAATTCTTTTAGATATATTTTAGATTTGTAATGATTGTGAGTGAGAGTGAGATTATCACTCTGCTACAAATTTAGATTTTGTTTTATGTGGTTGTGGCTAATCATCTAAAAGTTGATGGACTTGGTACAGATTGTTCTACATTATTTTAGGTTTATGTTTTGGATAATGTGTTAGTAATATTTTAATAGCTAGCCACTTCCTCTTTTTAAATAGTGGTATAAACCTATTGGAATGAGAATCTATGTGGAACTACTAGACATTTACGATTACCAATACACAAAAATAGAATCTATGATCTCTAACTACTTGGCAACTACTTACAATACTCAGAAGGATTTATTTCAAACACACATTGTAAGCTTATCTATATCTAAGAATGAACAAAGATATGATTTTATGAGAGTATTTGTTGGTGTCATGTTTCACTAATGAGGTTATAGGAGTATTAAGCCATTTGGTAGTACTTATTTTCATGTGATCGAAGTCCAACTAAATGGCATCTTTGAGAAAAGGGATGAGGCTTGATGTTAGTCTACAACAAATTTTTTCGAACAATTACAGCATGTGTAGAACTTCAATTGAAAAAAGTACCTAGTATGTCTTGCAACACTCTTAATCTCAATGTGTTTTTATTTTAAACTATTAGACAATTTTAAACTATTAGACAGTTTTCAGTGAATTCCTATTTTTTCTAGGATTGATATATAAAAGACTATAAAATTGTAGTTCATCTAATTTTTAATCTCACTAGTTATATAAACATTGCTACCTCTCATAGTTTCAATAATAAACCCTTCTTAGGGACCCTATTATCATTAGAAAACTTTGATACACAAAGGGATTGAGTTGACTAGTATTCATGATGTAGTCTAAGTTTAAATCACAATAATCAAATATTCTTGTCATGTTGTTTGCTTCAAGAGTGTCACCCGTCCTTGCACAAGAAACTAAACCCACATTGGTAACCTTGCAAATCATTAGGATTGGATCCATACCTTCACAGAAGATTTAGTTTTTATAGTAGATGGAAAGAAAAAAAAAATTGTTCTTAACTTATTTCTCTTCATTACATGACCCTTGAGTTATTTTTTAATTCACATTTGAGCAATTTAGGTGATATCATAATATATTAGGAGCTGGAATATTTGGTATTTTTATGAAGGGCCTATGTAAGGTTTAACATTTACACTCTATAATACATAAGCATCAGTTAGGGTGACAATAATTACTCTTGTTCATAACATTTCTTTTACAAGTTTTTCTTTTAGTAAAATAGAGTTCTATTTTACTAAAATAGAGGTCAATTATCAAAATAAATCAAAAAGTTGATTCTATTGAATGCACTTCAAATTTTGAAGGAAGGATAAGATCGAGGGATTCATTCTAGAAACCATCTAGATGGAGTCATTCTCAACACATTGGGATCTCTTCACTTCTTTGACTCTTTCAAATAATGATCTCTTTGAATTGGTTCCCAAAAGTCTCAACACATTGACTCTCATTGCTATTAGTTTTTTCAATAATAACTTAAACAACCCCATTGCCAAATCACTTATGAGTGTTAGAAAGAGGGGAAGTCTTTTAGGAAATTCAAGCGCTTGAGTTAATATTTTGAGTAGCAATGATAAATTGGAGATTTTTCTACTTGTTTCTGTGCTCATAAGGAATGATTCATATTTATCTCTAGAATGATACTTTTTAGAAGGGATTTTTGTCATCATGAAATTATCATTGAAATTATCTTTTTCTTAATTTTGGATTCAATATAGAAGAGCTTTCAATTGTTATTCAAAGATGGAGACAATGTAATTGGAAGTGGGGCATCTACCCATGTTTATTGTACCAACCTACTCACAATGAAATTGTGGAGAAAAACATCTCTTATAAAACACAAAGCTAAAAGTAACAAAATTAACCATGACTATAAACAATGTAAACATGTTGATGATAAATATTTAGTTAAGCCCATTATAAGCTTTTTCAAAGTCGTTATTTAGGAAAGAATTCTATTTTCCTAAGTTAAGAATATCATATTCAAAATAAGTGTCTCTATTTGACTCATAGGTTATTTATGAGATTTATAAGGGTAGGAGTTTCCAACTGCGCTTAAGGTTGACACAATGTGAGCTACATGTTATTCTATTTTTGCCATTGGTTCATTAATTTAACTTTTTTTGTTCCCCTAGAAGTTATTGTTGAAAATAATACTGAGAGGGGGGTGAATATGTATTATCTAGTCCTTTTAACAATTCTCCGTTATTTATACTTTGAATTATTTTCCATATCAGTACCATAAAACAATGAGCATGAACAAGAAAAACAGACAATCACATCAAAGAACACCAGATATAAGGGGGAAACCCAATGTGGGTGAAAACCACCTGCTGCAATATGTCTCTATCCTCTTTCAAATTAGAAACTCCTTTTACAATGGTCTTGTACTGGTGCAGTCCTTTACGAGAACGCAGGCTTCAACCTGCAGAGAGCTACAACTCTCTCTCGTTTTCCAGTCTCTCCTGGAAGGGAGCTACAACCCCCTACTTCTTTCTTTCAAGGACCACTTTTCATAAATTTTCAAACTGGATCCATAAACATCAAATGATCATCAAGTACCAGAAGTCACCCAGATAACCAGATCCACAATAACAGTAAACTAAACCCAGAACAC
>APFE031559271.1:14139-35805 GCA_000404065.3 Pinus taeda
TGTGTGTAAATTAATTTTCTTTGTTATCAAGGCCTGGCCTACGTGGGCTAATTCCATCATGGGAGGGAGAGAAGGGGCATAGGGAGAGTGTAGTTTGTTGTTGTATCTTTTGTTATAGTGTGTTTCTTTTTATATGGAAGTGTGCTATATATGATAATGGCAATATTGATCTAGGATTTTTTTCTTATAGATGCATCAGAATTACATATAATAGAGCATTTAAAAACCATGGAACATAAGCATATAAAACAAAGATAAAAGAGACATAATCACGCATGATATCAAGGCACAGAGATTTGATTACAGATTTTATCCAATTTGGACAACATCTTCGGGCCTTGCTCAATAGTCGAGAGGCCTTCATTCATTAAATGGCATGAAAAGAGAAGAAGTACAAGAATATTTTACATAACACTCTTATACCTCCAATATTGAAGATAGATGACAAATGGAGAGCCCAGCTCTAGGGACAGACAGTACCACCGAAATCTTGGCAAAAAATCATGCAAAAATGCCTATCCGAATACCCAATTCAGATAATCGAGATTTTTGCACCCTCTTGGAACCTCCCTACTACTCAAGGCAAGGTTCTAGCCCCTGCTGCCTAGTTGGGTTACCTGTTGTGCACAATGTTTTGAACTATTAGCCAATCTCCCCCATTTTCCTGTGCAGACAACCCAATATATATGCTGGTGGCTAACTCCTTAATCCTAGGTAGTTCCAAACAGATGACAAGTATTAGCAGGCAAATTGTTTCCATGCCGAGAATCTCGGACCTGGAATAGTATATAGGTAATAACCTATTTAAATATATAAAAACCTCCATAATGTTTTAACCACATATTACCTTAACTTGGTGGCTTTGACACAAAGAATCGGCATTTAAATCGGTGGGCAGACTCATGTCTTGACATTAAGTGATCACTGAAAGGCGATAAAATCCAGACCCAATGACATTTATCAATTGCAATACAATATATATAGAAGATCCAATAGAACTTTTCAAATCGTAAATCGATGGAACCTTAAGGTCTTGCAGTCTATGAACACGACGTGTGTGATATGGAATTGTGATATTGCAATCACAATCCTCACCGTCAAGGGTTGATTTTGTGCTTCCTTCCCTTTGTGATGTGCGATTGTGATCATTGCATCACAACCCTATATGCGATATCGCAAAATCAACCTGGATCTTATCGGGGGCTAATTATGTAATTTTGTTCCTTGCGATGTGCGATATGTGATTTATTGCATTGCGCTCTCGCTTGCTCTAGGGCCATTCTTTACCATCGACCTCTTCCTTCTGCGATAATCGAAATGCAGGACTAGTGTGGCCTGCCACTTAGCGCTTCCTCATTCCCTGGGAGTTTTTCTACGTCATTTTCTTTTGCCACCTATCCAAATCAAACTTGAACTTTGACTTACTTTAACTTCTTCATATGAGATCGGATTTGAGTGTTGTTCACACCATTGGAATCAAGATGAAAGGCACTTTAATCTGATGTTAAGTTTATCAAGATTTTTCCACTTTGACTTTTGAGCCTTCTTACCATGCCATCCACCTGGATCAATCCTCTTGGACCCTCCTAGATCCTCCTGGATCAATCCTCCCCACTAAGGGAATCTTTTGGTCCTCCAAAAGCATTAAATAATCTGCAATTGTACCTTGTCTACACCACAAGTGTCCTAACAGGTCACCTTTCCTTTTCCTTCACCTTTGTCCTTCAGAGCCATAAGTGATGAGTTGACACCTGCATCCCCTGCAAGAATGTAGTACAATATCTTGAAAATTACATGTTTCACTAAATGACCGAAAATAAGCTAAGCATCCCATACTTGCCATGATTTTATAGAACATACTCTGTGGTCAAGTTTACATAACAATGGAAACAATACTCCAGCTATCAATACAAGGCCAAACATCATTGTTGCTTCAACAAGTGATGGAAAGCACATCATCACTCCAACACATGATTTACAGAAATAAGGCCAAACATTATTATTGCTTCATCAAGTGATGGAAACACGTCATCACTTTCATAGTTTAAAAGGCAACACAAAATAAGGCCCAAGATCAATTGTTGCTGCAACAAGTAATGGAAAACACATCATCACTTTCACAGTTTAAAATGCAACACATGATTTGCAAAAATAAGGCCATGACATTCTACCACACCTAGAAGAACCATCTCTTACTTATTAAAGTGAATAGATTGTCTCCTTGTCGTGCATTCATTGGTATAACAATAGTTTCACCTGGTTCATGCATGGATGCTTTGTCCTTGCGATGTTGCTTTGGATGGAGCCTCCAACATGTGGCTCTTTGATGAGCACCTCTCTCGCAATGAATACAATAAGCCTTCTTCCTTCAGATCTGTTTTACCTTCTTCCTTGCTTGTTATTAAGAATTTATTTCACGCCTCGTCCCTTTTCACGTTGCTATTCTTCTCTAGCACTCAGAAAAAACATGGTTATGCAATCCAAAAAAACTACAATTTCTTCTATGCCATGATTTTTGTTCATTATTAACAATATGGTTGTAATCAAAATGAACATTGGAATACCAATACTTGTTATACCATTCCTATTTTTCTCTGGTATGATCATGGAAATGAGAGATTTCCTCAGCTCTTTCTATTTAATGCATACTACTATAGGTTGATAGTGATGTGTTCCCATCATCCTCTTTCCTTGACAGTGTTAACAATGTCATGGAAGATTCTGACATATTTGAGCAAAGTCCTTCAATGCACCCCAACCTTGCGAATTGAGGTCTTTTCTCAACCTCCAATGGCTGAGTTATGCCTTAGCTATTAGCACTAAGTCCTTCTTCTTCCTTGTTCCTCATCTTGGTAAGGAGTCTCATGATTGTCCCTGTAATGGGTATCTCCACGTTTCGAACAAAAATTATACTATGTGAAGACAAAACTGAAGAGAAATCAACACCTTTTCCCTCCACTGTCGATTTGGAAAGAAATGATGCACGCTTCTCATCATCTGTCGTCGATGGCTCGCTGACTGTTGTGGTGCATTCTCCAACCTCCTTCCTGACATATCCCAGTCCTATATGTCAGTGTAATTCCTCTACTTGGAAAGGGTTTATGATTCCTTGGAAATTAATTACAAGGCCATTTCCCTGATACCCCATTCTCCTTAATAGTTTGGAGCCGATTCTTGTGGTATGGTTTTTAAAAACGGAAAAATCATCGGGAAAAATACATGGAGTCAAAGAATTACTTTTTATCTCACGTTGGTCATGGTGTAGCTTTTTAAAGGCCTCGTCTTTGGCTTGCAACTACCATATCAACCTTTGTTTCTCCTCTTTCTCTTCATGTAGAAGCCTCCTTAATCCATCAAGATTTGCTTGAAGACTCTAGTCATTGTGCTTCAACTCTTCCAGGGCCTCATCTGTGGTTTGCAACTAACATTTCCACCATTTCTTCTCCTCTTTCTCTTCTCACAATAGCCTTTTCAATTCAGCGTTCTCTTCTTGAAGTCTCTGGTCAATCTCCTCATTCGAGGAAGGAAATGAATAAGATGCATAAGCACCAAAAGATGTGGATGATGCATCGCTCTCTAAGCTCTCTATCTCCTCCTCTCTTCTCTTCTCATACATGTCATACATGATGTCCACCATTTTATATATTCATAGGAAGGTCTCATGCATTTCATTATCATTCTCCATAGTTGCATAGGTGGTCATGCACACTCACGATTCTTAACAACAACAAGACCGCTTCTCTTCCCAACGAGCTTCAGCATCTACCATGTCTCCTCTTCATGAAGCATGTCCTTTGAGGCTTATTTCTAGTTAGCATACTCATGCAATTCGCATCAACTAAGCCATGTTCTGTTACCACTTGATCCAGGATTTCTTTGCTTATAGATGCATCAAAATTACATATAAAAGACCACTTAAAAAACATGGAACATAAGCATATAAAATGAAGATAAAGAGACATAATCATGCATGAGATCAAGACATAGAGATTTGATTAAGGAGTTCATCCAATTTGGACTACATCTCCGATCCATGCTCAATAGTGGGTATGCCTTCATTCATTAAATGGAATGAAAAGAGAAGAAGTACAAGAATATTTTGCATAACACCCTTATACATCCAATCTAGAAGATAAATGACAAATGAAGAGCCTAGCTCTAGAAGAAACAGAAAGTACCATCAAAATCTTAGCAAAAAATCATGCAAAAATTCTTATCTGAACTCCCAATTCGGATAATCAGGGTTTCTGCAACCTCTCGGAACCTCCCTACTACTTAAGGCAAGGTTCTGACCCCTACTGCTTTGTTGGGTTACTATTGTGTACAATGTTATGAACTATCGGCCAGTATCCCCCTTTTTCCTATGCATACAACCCAATATATATGTTGGTGACTAACTCCTCAATCTCAGGTAGTTCCAAACATATGACAAGTATTAGAAGGTAGGCGTTTTCAATACCGAGAATTTTGAACCTAGAATAGTACACAGGTAATAACCTATTTAAACATAGAAAAACCTCCATAACCTTTTAACCACATATTACCTTAACCCAATGTCTTTAACACAGAGAATGAATGTTTAAATCAGTGGACATACTCGCCTCTTTCCATTAAGCGATCAGTGAAAGGAGATAAAAGGCAAAGTTGATGGAATTTATCAACTGCAATACAATATATATATTAGATCTAATAGAACTTCACAAACCATAAATTGGTGGAACCTGTAGGTCTTATGGTCTATGAACATGGTGTGTGCGATATGTGATTGTGATATCCCAATCACAATCCCAACCACCAAGGGCTGATTCTATATTGCCTTCCCTTTGCAACGTTTGATTGCGGTAATCACATCGCAACCCTGATTGTCAGGGGCTAATTCGTGAACACTTGATCCACCTCCCATCCGCGATATGTGATATCACAGTCAAAACCTAGATCTAAATGGGGGTCGATTTTATAATTTCCTTCCTTGCGATGTGCAATATGTGATTTATCGCATTGCACTTTGGCTTCCTCTAGGGCCAATTCTTTATCACCAACCTCTTCCTTCTATAATAAGCGAAATGCAGAAATAATGGTGACCTGCCACATGGAACTTCCCCATTTGTCGGGAGTTTTTCCACGTCATTTTCACCTGCCACTTATCCAAGTCAAATTTGAACTTTGACTTGCTCTAACTTCTTCATATGAACTTGGATTCGAGTGTCGTTTACACTGTTGGAATCACGATAATAGACACTTTGAGCCAATGCTAAGTTTACCTAGATTCTACTAGTTTATGTTTTGAGCGTTCTTACCATGCCACTGGTACTTTTTTAGAGATCCACCTGGATCAATCCTCCTGGATCCTCCTTGATCAAATATGGAGAAGTCTGCGTGAAGGCTCTGGCAATTGGAAGTCGAAGAATATTGTTTCAATGATTTTCTTGTGATGTACATTGAATATAAATTATAAAAACTGAAAGGGTCTAAATTTTTGCACAATTCAGACATGCATTGTTATAAGCTTGAGACTAAATGACGTTGATTAGAAATAATAGTCTTGTATTTTAGCATTGGGAATACTAGGGGATTCCATCAGTAGATGTTCACTGTTGTTTATATAAGCCATGATACTACTTGTTTCATCGGTTTACACAAATTCATATTTCTCTTTATAGGAACTTGTGATTTTCTTGAGAAGAACATCAATTTTGGTTATAGTGATTCAATTTCATGGACAAAAACTTTTTATTGTAGACATAATCATTGAAACTTGATCTCTTATGATTATTAGTCACGGGGCTAGAGGAGTAGAGGATCTCGTTGAAAATGATAACTTGTAAGAAGTCGCGGTGTTGGAGCTGATGATTTGGGCAAGAATATCTTCCTTCCATCACTAGTCGAAGTAAATAGATTAATGTGACATGGTCAAGTAGTAATTTTCAACCACATCTACATGGGTGTCATTATCATTGACGTGTTGAAGGGTGAATTGTGAGGGAGCCAATCTTATGGGAGAGCACTTGCATTGGGAGTTTATCGTACTAGAGAAAATGGAGCTTGTGGGATCTCTACCTTAGCTGGATGATGAGATTAAATCCTCTACTCATTTGCGTTCTATCATCGCCCCAAAAAAAATTCACATGTAGCTCAGTGAACAGCAAGAGAGCATGGAAATTCCTAAAGCATTTTTTTCATATTGCATTTGTGGATGTTATTCTCCTCAATAAGGATATTCTTTTTGAGGAGCATGAAGGAATTTTGTAGTCGGTGGTCTTAGTGAAAAAAGGGAGATTCAGAAGACTAGAGCTTCCCAATGGTTATGTGTGCTTCGAATCAACAATCTTGCACATGCTTTTGTGTCATAATTCCTACTGTATCTACGGACAATAATTTCATTATGCGTATTCGTCTTGGGACACTAACAAAACAAGAAATGAGTAGCAAAAGTGTATAACAATGTGCAGGGGATTTTGGATTGACGAATATGAGTTTCTCTCCCCAGTTACAAGTTTTCAATATTATTCCTTCTTCATTGGAGGCTTTGCTGGAACTACATTCAAATTGATTGATTGCATACTAAATACCATGGCGGCTACCCTAGAATGATATGTATGCACTCATTCCCTATATATTCATTTTTCCCTTTGCTTTGGGTGTGCTTAACAAACCATAAGTTATTGGTAGCAATTTGTCAAGAGCAATGCAAGTGGGAAATAACAAGGAAATCGTCAAACTGGTTGGTTGAAAAGGCAACGTTCTATTCTCAATAAATCTAGTAGCGCTAATGAAATCATGCAAAGATTCCCTCAACATTTAATTTGTTACTTCTAGTGGTGGAGGCAATATTAAGGGATTTGATGAATTCATTATTTGTTTATTTTTTAGGTTTGTGAGATATGTTAAAGATACAATTATTGAAGAGTGTTACGTAGCTCAAGTTAATGGTTCTTGACGTTCTTTAGTGTCAAGAGAACACATCGTTGACTTGCATATGTCTAGTATGTTATATGTTGATGAGCCTTGTTGTTCTTGAGTGCTTCAAGAGCATCAATTATAGGTTATCTTTATGTTTATGCAAGTGTGTATATGTCCAAGATGCCAGATGTATAATTGACTGCTACATAAGCTTAGTACCTATATAGATTACCTATATAACTAGAAGTACGTATTTCGATGCATATTACTAGGATGGAAACATGTCCATTGAGCTATTTAGTATCAAGATTGTCCTTCAGGAGCTCAACAACCTTCAATTCTACAAGTATGTTAATGATGGTTAGAGACGGTTATATTTTAAATGCAGTTCAAGTGGTAGCTTGAAGTTGTGGTGGCGAAGAAAGAGTGGTGTCTATAAGATTCCAAAGTGACTATAAGCCCTAATAAAGACCAATCAAACAAAAAGATCAATATTGTTGTTGTAATGTGTATTTGTGATATGTAAGCATTAAGGCTAAGACTTGGAAATAATGCTTCTAGGATGAGTTTAGAATTAGTTTAAGATTTTGTTGAGAGAATATCACACCCTCCTTATACATGTTTGGAATTAGTTAAATCTCAATCCAACTATATATGTGTTATATTTATAAATGAATTAATGTGAAATAAATTTATATGTGCAAATTATTTTTATTTATCATAGTAAATGAAGATAAAATATCTTATAATTTTAGGACAATAAATTTTAAACATTGGATAATTCGCAAAAGATTTTTTTTGATATAAAATATTATGAATTTTTAATGTCATATATAATATATTAAATTAAATTATTCCAAATCATGTTAAATGACAGTTCCTATACTTTGTTTATGGTAGCATGTAGAGAGGTGCAAAAATTCTTAAATTCTTCAAATCATTCAGCATAATCATTATCTATTCATATTACAAAATAAAATTAAAATTAACATATTACATAATAAAAATTAAAATTAAACATAAAAAAACAAAAAATGGGTAAACTTTTTTTATTAATACAAATGATATATATTCGTGTATTGTTGTTTGAACCCTGTTGGCAGAAGGTTAGAGAAAAAAAAAATCAATCATCAACCTAACATATTTAAATGATATATGATAAAACGAAAAAACATGTACAAAACTTTTCAATTAATATGATAATATGATATATTGAATTATTATTTCATAATATTAATACATGTGATATCCATCGAATATACTTTAATAAAACATCTATGTATCAGGATCCTTTTGAGCTTTGGCTGTGCTCAGTACCATCTCCCTTTCATGTTCGAAATCTCTTAATTTATACAATGCATCATGATATCTTAGATGAACAAAAAATTATGTATCACAAAATAAGACAATGCTGTGAGCGTGAATGGCGGGGAGTGTTTTGAAGAGTTATTTTTAATAGTGGAAATTGATTGAACACAGTACGAATAGTGGCGTAGTAATTTTAGTTTTCAAATTTTTTTTATTTCATTTTAATAATAAGTGGTGTCAAAAATTTCTATTATTTTCTTATTAATCGATTATATATAATTACTATCATATAATTTGAGGATATGAATTTAAAGTTTGTATTAGCATATATCATATTGTATAACAGTTTGATTGTTTATCCTAACTTAGATTTAAGAAGAAATAATTAAATTAAGGTTATAAAAAACATGCAACAAATTTTTAATTATCAAAGCATTTATCTTACTGTATTATGAGATGGTAGATTTTGTTCAAATACAATAAGTTAATTGCATGGTTTATCAATAAACTATTTCTAAAAAATTATAATTCATTTCATTAGTTTGTATCACATTTCTTTTAATTAATAAATTTGAATTAAAAAATATAATTACTTTGACTCTATACCGAATAAAAAAAATCCAATTTGAATCATATAAATTAAAATTTCACTCTATTTTTTGGCCTAGCTAAAAATCCATAAAAATACTTCCAAAAAAATCACACTTAAATAATACACCAATACAGAGACACCCATACAAAGACTTAAATAATACACCAATAAAGAGACACCCATACAAAGACTTAAATAATACATGTCACACTTAAATAATAGACCAATAAATACATTCGTCAAAATGTTGGTAATGTGAAAAGCAGTAAAACAAATGGATACGACGAATATTTACCGAGGAATCCTCGCATTCGCGTGCCCATTGCAATTTGCCGCAGCATGTGGGCCAACAACGAGTTTTCAGATAATTCTACTGTGCACAGACATAATATTCGTGCACCGAACTGAATATGCTCACAACTCCACAGTTATTGCACTCTGAACGAATCCTTCAAAATCATGTGACCTCTCTACCGGAATCCACTTTCCAGAGTTGTGGTACATGTAACACACCTGCTCACCCCAACGGTTCGTAGAACCGCTCACAAATATCTTTTCACGCCATGCTGCGGCGCAGGTAGCAACGTCCATATCTTCAGGAAGAGACGCCACGAGTTCCCCAGAGTTCTGTTTACCGTTATATCGAATTAGTTGCTGGTTTTGAAAGAAATACAGGCACCCTAACGCAGCTAACCACGACCGCGGGCCCCCGTCAGTACTCCACGTATTGGCCACTCTGCTCCAAACACCTGAAATGGGATCGAATACTTCTGCACTCTTCTCGGATCGACCCGGTGACTCTGTGGCGTAACCACTTATCACAGTGAATTTTCCATCCAGAAACACTCCGTGGCATCGGCCTCTCTCTTGTGCCATTGGAGGCAGCACCTCCCATTTGTCATGTTTAACATCATATGCCGCTGCCGTGCGCAGAGCGTTTTTATTGTCGTCCTGCCCTCCGGCGAAGTAGATAAGCCCATCGGGAGAAACAGAAGAGGCAAAGAAGGATCGAACCGTGGGCATATCGGCTCCACGTCTCCAGGTACTGGAGATGAAGTCATAGGTAAGTACAGAGTTCATTGCCTCCCAGCTGGAGGGATTGCATCCCCCAATTAAGACAAGTTTCTGATCTACGCCAACGAAGTGACAGAAACGGGGAATCCCATCGGGAAATTGCGGAAATGAAGGGAGCCGATCCCAGCTGCCCTGCAGAGGGTCATACAGAGTTAGCCCATAAACGGGGGATCCCCGCCACTTATCCTCTTCAGCTGAATTTCCTTGGGGAACAGCCTGAATCAAGCATATCAACTGCATGCTCGTCCCAGAAATCGTTCTGTCTTCGTAGAACCCCGGGTTAGTAAGCATAGCCTCCCAGCTTCTGCACACAGCTTTGAGCTGATCATGTGCCTTGTAAGTGACTGTCAGCAGGCACTCAAGGCCGATTTCTTCTGGAAGATTAGGAATGATATTCATTGATATGACTAGCAGTGCTCAAATTACTCAAGATTAAACAAAACCCAGTAGATAATTAAATCACAAAGCTAAGATACCGTTAGGCTATGCTGTAGACGAATGAAGGCTATAAGCAAATGTAGAGGACAAAAATGGGCAAATCTTGCACTAAATGCTGGAAATATTGCTGTAAATAACGAATGAAAGGCATGACGAAAAATGGAAAAAGGACAGGAAAAGATTGAGCTAAAAACACCGGAACATCTTGCGCTGAATACGGATGAAGGGTATAAACAAATCTGGAGCATAGACCAGAAATTAACGCTTCGAAAGCGAATGAAAGATATGAGCAATTATAGAGAAAATGATCAACGCAAAATCTTGCGCTAATATCTCTTTAATGCGAGGAGAATCAAGACGCGCGTATGATATATAGAAATTGAGGGGTAGCCTCCGCGAGAGTATCTATAGAATGGTGGTAAGAGTCCGCAATTATGTTATCGAATCTCAACATGCGAGCGACGGGGATGTCACAGGCGCACTTGTTTACGGGGATGCCAGGCTGATTTTGTACTTCCTTCCCTTTGCGATGTGCGATTGCAATCATTGCATCGCAACCCTGATATGTGATATCGTAAAATCAACCTGGATCTTATCCGGGGCTGATTATGTAATTTTGTTCCTTGTGATGTGCGATATGTGATTTATTGCATTGCACTTCGGTTTGCTCTGGGGCCATTATTTACCATCGACCTCTTCCTTCTGTGATAACCGAAATGCATTTCGGCTTGCTTTAGGGCCATTATTTACCATCGATCTCTTTTTTCTGTGATAATCGAAATGCAAGACTAGTGTGGCTTGCAACTTGGTGCTTCCTCATTCCTTGGGAGATTTTCTACGTCATTTTCTTTTTCCACCTATCCAAATCAAACTTGAACTTTGACTTACTTTAACTTCTTCATATGAGATTGGATTTGAGTGCTGTTCACATCATTGGAATCAAGATGAAAGACACTTTGATCCGATGTTAAGTATATCAAGATTTTGCCACTTTGACTTTTGAGCCTTCTTACCATGCCATTCATACCCTTTTAGAGATCCACCTGGATCAATCCTCTCCACTAAGGGAATCTTTTGGTCCTCCAAAAGCATTAAATAATCTGCAATTGTACCTTGTCTACACCACAAGTGTCCTAACAGGTCACCTTTCCTTCTCCTTCACCTTTGCCCTTCAGAGCCATAAGTGATGAGCTGACACCTGCATCCCCTACAAGAATGTAGTACAATATATTGAAAATTACATGTTTCACTAAATGACCACAAATAAGCTAAGCATCCCATACTTGCCACGATTTTATAGAACATACTCAGTGGTCAAGTTTACATAGCAATGGAAATAATACTCCAGCTATCGATACAAGGCCAAACATCATTGTTGCTTCAACAAGTAATGGAAAACACATCATCACTCTAACACATGATTTACAAAAATAAGGTCAAACATTATTGTTGCTTCAACAAGTGATGGAAACACGTCATCACTTTCATAGATTAAAAGGCAACACAAAATAAGGCCCAACATCAATTGTTGCTGCAACAATTGATGGAAAACACATCATCACTTTCATAGTGTAAAATGCAACACATGGTTTGCAAAAATAAGGCCATGATATTCTACCACACCTAGAAGAACCATCTCTTACTTATTAAAGTGAATAGATTGTCTCCTTGTTGCGCATTCATTGGTATAACAATAGTTTCACCTGGTTCATCCATGGATGCTTTGTCCTTGCGATGCTGCTTTGGATGGAGCCTCCAACATGTGGCTCTTTGATGACCACCTCTGTTGCAATGAATACAATAAGCCTTCTTCCTTCAGATCTATTTTACCTTCTTCCTTGCTTATTATTGAGAAGTTATTTCATGCCTTGTCCCTTTTCACGTTGCTATTCTTCTCTAGCACTCAGCAAAAACATGGTTATGCAATCCAAAAAAGCTATAAGTTCTTCTATTCCATGATTTTTGTTCATTATTAACAATATGGTTGTAATCAAAATGAACATTGGAATACCAAGACTTGTTATACCTTTCTTATTTGTCTCTAGTATGATCATGGAAATGAGAGATTTCCTCAGCTCTTTCTATTTAATGCATACTACCATAGGTTGATAGTGATGTGTTCCCATCATCCTCTTTCCTTGACAGTGTTAATAATGTCATGGAAGCTTCTGACATCTTTGAGCAAAGTCCTTCAATGCACCCCAACCTTATGAATTGAGGTATTTTTTCAACCTCTAATGGTTGAGTTATGCCTTAGCTATTAACACCAAGTCCTTCTTCTTCCTTGTACCTCATCTTGGTAAGGAGTCTCATGTTTGTCCCTGTAATGGGTATCTCCACGTTTCGAACAAAAATTATACTATGTGAAGACGAAACTGAAGAGAAATCAGCATCTTTTACCTCCACTGTCGATTTGGAAAGAACTGATGCGAGCTTCTCATCATCTGTCGTTGATGGCTCGCTGGCTGTTTTGGTGCATTCCCCAACCTCCTTCCTGGCATATCCCAGTCCGATATGTTGGTGTAATTCCTCTACTTGGAAAGGGTTTATGATTCCTTGGAAATTAATTTCAAGGCCATTTCCCTATTACCCCATTCTCCTTAACAGTTTGGAGCCGATTCTTGTGGTATGGCTTTTAAAAAAGGAAAAATCATCATCAGGAAAAATACATGGAGTCGAAGAATTACTTTTTATCTCATGTGGGTCATGGTGTAGCTTTTTAAAGGCCTCGTCTTTGGCTTGCAACTGCCATAACAACCTTTGTGTCTCCTCTTTCTCTTCCTGTAGAAGCTTCATTAATCCATCAAGATCTGTTTGAAGACTCTAGTCATTGTGCTTCAACTCTTCCAGAGCCTCATCTGTGGTTTGCAACTAACATTTCAATCATTTTTCTCCTCTTTCTCTTCTCACAGTAGCCTTTTTAATTCAGCGTTCTCTTCTTGAAGTCTTTGGTCAATCTCCTCACTCGAGGAAGGCAATGAATAAGATGCATAAGCACCAAAAGATGTGGACGATGCATTGCTCTCTGAGCTCTCTATATCCTCCTCTCTTCTCTTCTCATACATGTCATACATGATGTCCACCATTTTATATATTCATAGGAAGGTCTCATGCATTTCATTATCATTCTCCATAGTTGCATAGGCGGTCATGCATACTCATGATTCTTAACAACAACAAGACCGCTTCTCTTCCCAATGAGCTTCAACATCTACCATGTATCCTCTTCATGATGCATGTCCTTTGAGGCTTATTTCTAGTTAGCCTACTCATGCAATTCGCATCAACTAAGCCCTGCTCTGATACCACTTGATCCAGGATTTCTTTGCTTATAGATGCATCAAAATTACATATAAAAGACCACTTAAAAAACATGGAACATAAGCATATAAAACTAAGATAAAGAGACATAATCACGCATGAGATCAAGACATAGACATTTGATTAAGGATTTCATCCAATTTGGACTACATCTTCGGTCCATGCTCAATAGTGTCGATGCCTTCATTCATTCAATGGAATGAAAAGAGAAGAAGTACAAGAATATTTTACATAACACCCTTATACATCCAATATAGATAAATGACAAACGAAGAGCCTAGCTCTAGAAATAGAAAGTACCATCAAAATCCTGGCAAAAATTCATGTAAAAATTCTTATTTGAACTCCCAATTCGGATAATCAGGCTTTTTGCAACCTCTCGAAACCTCACTTCTGCTTAAGGCAAGGTTCTTACCCCTGCTACTTGGTTGGGTTACTATTGTGTACAATGTTCTGAACTATTGGCCAGTATCCCCCTTTTTCCTATGCATACAACCCAATATATATGTTGGTGAGTAACTCCTCAATCTCAGGTAGTTCCAAACAGATGACAAGTATTAGAAGGTAGGCATTTTCAATACCGAGAATTTTGAACCTAGAATAGTACACAGGTAATAACCTATTTAAACATAGAAAAACCTCCATAACCTTTTAACCACATATTACCTTAACCCAATGTCTTCAACACAGAGAATGAATGTTTAAATCAGTGGACATACTCATCTCTTTCCATGAAGCAATCAGTGAAAGGAGATAAAAGGCAGAGTTGATGGAATTTATCAACTGCAATACAATATATATATTAGATCTAATAGAACTTCACAAATAAGAAATTGGTGGAACCTGTAGGTCTTACGGTCTATGAACACGATGTGTGCGATATGTGATTGTGATAGCCCAATCACAATCGTAACCACCAAGAGTTAATTCTATACTGCCTTCCCTTTACGACGTTTGATTGCGGTAATCGCATCGCAACCCTGACTGTCAGGGGCTAATTCGTGAACACTTGATCCACCTCCCATCCGTGATATGTGATATCACAATCGAAACCTAGATCTAAATGGCGATCGATTTTGTAATGTCCTTCCTTGCGATGTGCAATATGTGATTTATCGCATCGCACTCTAGCGTCCTCTGGGGCCGATTCTTTACCGCCAACCTCTTCCTTCTATAATAAGTGAAATGCAGAAATAATGGCGACCTGCTACATGGAACTTCCCCATTCGTTGGGAGTTTTTCCACGTCATTTTCACTTGCCACTTGTCCAAGTCAAACTTGAACTTTGACTTGCTCTAACTTCTTCATATGAACTTGGATTCTAATGTCGTTTACACTGTTGGAATCACGATAACAGACACTTTGATCCAATGCTAAGTTTACCTAGATTCTACTAGTTTACGTTTTGAGCCTTCTTACCATGCCACTGGTACTTTTTTAGAGATCCACTTGGATCAATCCTCCTGGATCATCCTTGATCAAATATGGAGAAGTCTGCGTGAAGGCTCTGGCAATTGGAAGTCAAGAATGTTGTTTCAATGATTTTCATGTGATGTACATTGAATATAAATTATAAAAACTGAAAGGGTCTAAATTTTTGCACAATTCAGACATGCATTGTTATAAGCTTGAGACTAAATGACGTTGATTAGCATTGGGAATCCTAGGGGTTTCCATCAGTAGATGTTGATTGTTATTTATATAAGCCATGATACTACTTGGATTCATCGGTTTACACAAATTCATATTTCTCTTTATAGGAACTTGTGATTTTCTTGAGAAGAACATCAATTTTGGTTATAGTGATTCAATTTCATGGACAAAAACTTTTTATTGTAGACACAATCATTGAAACTTGATCTCTTATGATTATTAGTCACAGGGCTAGAGGAGTAGAGGATCTCGTTGAAAATGATAACTTGTAAGAAGTCGCGGTGTTGGAGCTGATGATTTGGGCAAGAATATCTTCCTTCCATCACTAGTCGAAGTAAATATATTAATGTGACATGGTCAAGTAGTAATTTTTAACCACATCTACATGGGTATCATTATCATTGATGTGTTGAAGGGTGAACTGTGAGGGAACCAATCTTATGGGAGAGCACTTGGATTGGGATTTTGTCGTACTAGAGAAAATGGGGCTTGTGGGATCTCTGCCTTAGCTCGATGATGAGATCAAATCCTCTATTCATTTGGGTTCTATCATCGCTCCAAAAAAAATTCACATGTAGCTCAGTGAACAGCAAGAGAGCATTGAAATTCCTAAAGCATTTTTTTCATATTCCATTTGTGGATGTTATTCTCCTCAATAAGGATTTGTTTGTTGAGGAGCATGAAGGAATTGTGTAGTCAATGGTCTTAGTGAAAAAAGGGAGATTCAGAAGACTAGAGCTTCCCAATGGTTATGTGTGCTTCAAATCAACAATCTTGCACATGCTTTTGTGTCATAATTCCTATTGTATCTGCGGACACTAATTTCATTATGTGTATTCGTCTTGGGACACTGACAAAACAAGAAATGAGTAGCAAAAGTGTAGAACAACGTATAGGGGATTTTGGATTGATGAATATGAGTTTCTCTCCCCAGTTACAAGTTTTCAATATTATTGCTTCTTCATTGGAGTCTTTGCTGGAAGTACATTCAAATTGGTTGATTGCAAACTAAATACCGTGGCGGCTACCCTAGAATGATATGTATGCACTCATTCCATATATATTCATTTTTCCCTTTGCTTTGGGTGCACTTAACAAACCATAAGTTATTGGTAGCAATTGTCAAGAGCAATGTAAGTGGGAAATAACAAGGAAATCGTCAAACTGGTTGGCTGAAAAGGCAACATTCTATTCTCAATAAATCTAGTAGCGCTAATGAAATCATGCAAAGATTCCCTCAGCATTTAATTTGTTACTTCTAGTGGTGGAGGCAATACTAAGGGATTTGATGAATTCATTATTTGCTTATTTTTTGGGTTTGTGATATATGTTAAAGATCCAATTATTGAAGAAAGTTATGTAGCTCAAGTTAATGGTTTTTTATGTTCTTCAGTGTCAAGAGAACACATAGTTGACTTGCATATGTCTAGTATGTTATATGTTGATGAGCCTTGTTGTTCTTGAGTGCTTCAAGAGCATCAATTATAGGTTATCTTTATGTTTATGGAAGTGTGTATATGTCCAAGATGCCAGTTGTATAATTGACTGCTACATAAGCTTAGTACCTATATAGATTACCTATATAACTAGAAGTACGTATTTCAATGCATATTACTAGGATGGAAACATGTCCATTGAGCTATTCAGTATCAAGATTGTCCTTCAGGAGCTCAACAACCTTCAATACTACAAGTATGTTAATGATGGTTAGAGACGGTTATATTTTAAATGGAGTTCAAGTGGTAGCTTGAAGTTTTGATGGCAAAGAAAGAGTGGTGTCTATAAGATTCCAAAGTGACTGTAAGTGCTAATAAAGACCAATCAAACAAAAAGATCAATATTGTTGTTGTAATGTGTATTTGTGATATGTAAGCATTAAGGCTGGGACTTAGAAATAATGCTTCCAGGATGAGTTTAGAATTAGTTTAAGATTTTGTTGAGAGAATATCAGACCCTCCTTATACATGTTTGGAATTAGTTAAATCTCAATCCAACTATATATATATATGTGTTATATTTATAAATGAGTTAATGTGAAATAAATTTATATGTGCAAATTATTTTTATTTATCATAAAAAAATTAAATAAAAATGATTTTGTAATTTTAGTACAATAAATTGTTTAACCTAAAGTATTTCAAAATATTTTTTTTGATATTAAAAATATAATAATTTTATGTATAATAATATATTAAATTAAATTATTCAATATGTTTTAAATGACATTCCGTATGTTGGACAATCGTAAAATGTCTAAAAAAATAATCTTAAATTTTTCAATCATTCAACATAATCATAATCTATATCATATGTACAAATAACATAAAATTAAAATAAAAAAACAAAACATAGATAATTTTTTTACTAATAAATATATATACCTGTAATTTTGTTTGAGCTGTGAATGTTAAATAACAAAATAAAAAGATCAATCATTTCAAACCCTAATCATATTTAGTAATGATCATTATAGCTAAACAAAAAAAACATGTAAACTTTTTCAAATATATATTATATAGATATATAATAAAAAATTATTATTTCATAATATAATACATGTGATATCCATCGAATATACTTTAATAAAACATCTATCTATCAGGATCCTTTTGCGCTTTGGCTGTGCTCAGTACCATCTCCCTTTCATGTTCGAAATCTCTTAAGTAGAAATTCTGAAAGGATTCCAATGTCCTTGTCAATTCCTAGCGAAGGTAATTTATACAATGCATCATGATATCTTAGGCGAACAAAAAATTATGTATCACAAAATAAGACAATGCTGTGAGCGCGAATGATAGGGAGTGTTTTGAAGAGTTATTTTTAATAATGGAAATTGACTGAACACAGTACGAATAATGGCGTAGTAATTTTAATTTTCAAAATTTTTCATCTAATTTTATTATAATCTGGTCAAATTTCTTTATTTATTATAATGATTATATTATATTAATATTTATATATTAATTTAAGGATATTGAAATTTTAAATTTTATGTTTATACTAATTGTATAACAAGGTAATATTGAATTGAGTTGTCCTAATAAAATTTAAAAGAAATATTTATAAATTAAAGGTAATATATTCAAAAAACATAGCAACAAAAATTTTTAATTATAAAGATATTATATTAACTGTATTATTGAGATTTAAATTTGTTATATAATAAGTTAATAACATGGCTTATCAATAAAGCATTTCCAAAAAATTATAATTCATTTCATATAACATTTGTTTATATCGTATTTCTTTTAATTAAAAAAATTAAATTAAAAAACATAATTGCTTTGACTCTATATAGAATAAAAAAAATCCAGTTTGAAATATATAAATTAAAATTCCACCCTACTTTTTTGGCCTAATCTAAAAATCCATCAAAAAACTTCCAAAAAATCACACTTAAATAATACACCAAAAAGACACCCATACAAAGACTTAATTGCTTTGCCTCTATACAGAATAAAAAAAATCCAGTTTGAACCATATAAATTAAATTCCACCCTACTTTTTTAGCCCAAGCTAAAAATCCATAAAAAACTTCCAAAAAAATCACACTTAAATAATACACCAATAATAAAGCAATAGAGAGACACCCATACAAAGACTTAAATAATACACCAATAGAGAGACACCCATACAAAGACTTAAATAATACTTGGTACACTTAAATAATAGACCAATACAGAGACATCCATACAAAGACTTTCAGGTTTCGAGTAAAAATACATTCGCCAAAATGTTGGTAATGTGAAAAGCAGTAAAACAAATGGTACGACGAATAATGGCATGGATATACTGAAATATTTACCGTGGAATCCTCGCATTCGCGTGCCCATTGCAATTTGCCGCAGCATGTGGGCCAGCAACTAGTTTTCAGATAATTCTACTGTGCACAGGCAAAATATTCGTGCACCGAACTGAATATTCTCACAACTCCACAGTTATTGCACTCTGAACGAATCCTTCAAAATCATGTGGCCTCTCTACCAGAATCCACTTTCCAGAGTTGTGGTACATGTAACAAACCTGCTCACCCCAACGGTTCGTAGAACCGCTCACAAATACCTTTTCACGCCATATCTTCAGGAAGAGACGCCACGAGTTCCCCAGAGTTCTGTTTACCGTTATATCGAATTAGTTGCTGGTTTTGAAAGAAATACAGGTGCCCTAACGCAGCTAAGCACGACTGCGGGCCCCCGTCAGTACCCCACGTATTCGCCACTCTGCTCCAAACACCTGAAATGGGATCGAATACTTCTGCACTCTTCTCGGATCGACCCTGTGACTCTGTGGCGTAACCACTTATCACAGTGAATTTTCCATCCAGAAACACTCCGTGGCATCGGCCTCTCTCTTGTGTCATTGGAGGCAGCACCTCCCATTTGTCATGTTTAACATCATATGCCGCTGCCGTGCGTAGAGCGCTTTTATTGTCGTCCTGCCCTCCGGCGACGTAGATAAGCCCATTGGGAGAAGCAGAAGAGGCGAAGAAGGATCGAACCGTGGGCACATCGGCTCCACGTCTCCAGGTACTGGAGATGAAGTCATAGATAAGTACAGAGTTCATGGCCTCCCAGCTGGAGGGATTGCATCCCCCAATTAAGACAAGTTTCTGATCCACGCCAACGAAGTGACAGAAACGGGGAATCCCATCGGGAAATTGCGGAAATGAAGGGAGCCGATCCCAGCTGCCCTGCAGAGGGTCATACAGAGTTAGCCCATAAACGGGGGATCCCCGCCACTTATACCCTTCAGCTGAATTTCCTTGGGGAACAGCCTGAATCAAACATATCAACTGCATGCTCGTCCCAGAAATCTTTCTGTCTTCATAGAACCGCGGGTTAGTGAGCATAGCCTCCCAGCTTCTGCACACAGCTTTGAGCTGATCTTGTGCCTTGTAAGTGACTCTCAGCAGGCACTCAAGGCCGATTTCTTCTGGAAGATTAGGAATGATATTCATTGATATGACTAGCAGTGCTCAAATTACTCAAGATTAAACAAAACCCAGTATATAATTAAATCACAGAGCTAAGATACCGTTCGGCTATGCTGTAGACGAATGAAGGATATAAGCAAATGTAGAGGACAAAAATGGGCAAATCTTGCACTAAATGCTGGAAATATTGCTGTAAATAACGAATGAAGGGCAGGACGAAAAATGGAGAAAAGACAGGAAAAGATTGAGCTAAAAACACCGGAACATCTTGCGCTGAATACGGATGAAGGGTATGAACAAATCTGGAGCATAGACCAGAAATTAACGCTTCAAAAGCGAATAAAAGATATGAGCAATTTTAGAGAAAATTATCAACACAAAATCTTGCGCTAATATCTCTTTAATGCGAGGAGAATCAAGACGCGCGTATGATATATAGAAATTGAGGGGTAGCGTCCACGAGAGTATCTACCTATGAGTATAAGGTTATGTTGAACGCTCAAAATTATCTACCTAATTATCTACCTCAACATCAGGGAAAACGACTTAGTTGGAACTTAAAGTGATATATAGAAATTGAGGGGTAGCGTCCACGAGAGTATCTACCTATGAGTATAAGGTTATGTTGAACGCTCAAAATTATCTACCTAATTATCTACCTCAACATCAGGGAAAACGACTTAGTTGGAACTTAAAGTAGTTCCTTTTCCATCTAGAGTGGTGGCTTCGATTGATATTATGGGACTAGTTTCCCTTAATAAGCTAATGATGTAAATAAAACAAAGAAAAAAAGAATAAATAGACTTAAAATATTTATCTTAGGTAAGCTTTCTCTATATATGTGATATTAGAAAGATCTCAAATTTAACACGACAATATAGATTATCAAGTCATTTATGAGGTTAAAATAAATAAAGATAACTAATTTAATTAAATAGTTAATTAAATCAGTTTATGAAATTCATTGCACATATAAGATTTCATTGTTCATGCACACACTTAAAATATTTCAATCAAACACATAAATAGTCATAAATGCTTGATTCATTGCAAGAAAACAAATATGATAAACACACTTAAAAAAACCGTTCAACACTTAAACACAATAATAATATAGAGATAGTAGTACCTTATATATCTTGACTATATCTTGACTCTGCTCATGAGAGAAACAATAATGATGTATCTTTCTACTTCAAACTACAATAGTGCAAACCAAATTATTTCTTGCCAAAATTCAGAACCCCTTTTTCATACCAAATTATTTCTTGCCAAAATTCAGAACCCCTTTTTCAGATCAATGAAGCGGCTTTATAGTTTCTACTGAAAATACAAGTATGATAAAGCCTTCTAAGGAAGAGGAAGGTGGTGCGGTGGGGCTGAGAGATGGGGAGGGAGCTATTTTAACAAATAAAAAATTTTAATTGTGTTTTTTAATCTAGTTTTT
>APFE031559271.1:35825-67904 GCA_000404065.3 Pinus taeda
AGAAGAGATATTTTAAATTTAATGTTATGCTTAAAAATCATTGGAATTTTAAGGCTTGTCAAGATTTTAATGTTTTCTAAGTCGTGATATTTTATCTTTAAAAGACATTTATAAATATTTTTTCTTAGCACCATGCTTGAAAATTGTTCGAATTTTAAGGTTTTTCAAAGAATTGATATTTTAAATTTAATTTCATGCTTAAAATCATTGGAATTTTAAGGCTTTTCAAAGATCTGATATTTTATTGTTAATGCCATGCTTGAAAATTGTTGGAAATTTAAAGTTTTCAGAGTCATGATATTTTATTTTTAACGTCATTTTTAAAAAATGTTGAAAATGTACCCTAAAAAAAATGTTATTCTGGTATCAACATTTTTCGATTTCAAGGTGTTTTTTGCACCAAACAAAATGGCCTTTATTGTTTTTTATTGTTATTTTTAAAAAATATTGAAAATTTATTCTGAAAAAAATATGGTGATGCAGAATCAACACTTTTTATTTTTGGGTTGTTTTTTAATGTTTTTTTGGGATTTTTGGGCCCGAGTACCCATTTTGAGGTAATAATTACCATTTGATCAATAATTGTGTTGATAGCCCAATGATTTTCATTCCAATGGGTAGTACTGATGTTGTAGTAGGAGTCCGATGGCTACAATCTTTGGGTACGGTAACTTTCAATTTTCAAGAAATTTTCTTGAATTTTTTTTTGAAAGGAAAGGAAGTTGAATTAAGGGGTTTTATAGGAAAAACGAGAAATATAATCATCTCTAACGACATGAAAAAGCTTATAAAGCAAAAACAACGAGGTGTAATTTCACAATTATGTTCGCTAGAGGTTCCCACATAGAAATCATCTATTTCTCCAGATCTCCAAAAAGTCTTGGACAATCATTCTAGGGTATTTGAGACTCCCAAAGGGCTCCCCCTATTCGTGATCATGATCATGTTATTCATTTGATTCCAGGAAGTGTTCCTCCGAACATCAAGCCTTAAAGATATCCCTATTCCCAAAAGAGCGAAAATGAATGTATGGTGGCAAAAATACTAGAGGCTGGTATAATTCAACATAGTCAAAGTTCTTTCTCTTCTCTAGCAGTATTGGTGCAAGAGAAGGATCGATCATGGTGCATGTGTCTGAATTATGGGGAACTCAACAAGCTCACTATTAAAGATAAATTTCCCATTCCTAACATTGATGAATTATTGGATGAATTGCATGGATCAATTTACTTCACCAAGTTGGACCTTCATTTAGGATATCATAAAAATATAATTAACACTGAAGACATTCCGCAAACAACATTTAGAACTCATGAGGATCATTATGAATTTTTGGTCATGCCTTTTGGCCTCACCAATGCACCTTGTACATTTCATGGATTGATGAATTCCATTTTCAAACCCTTAGAAAATTTGTGTTAGTATTTTTTGACGATATCCTAATCTACAATAGGTCTTGGAAGGATCATGTTCAACATGTTGACATAGTGCTCAAGCTATTGGCGAAGAAACAATTATATACAAACACCTCTAAATATTTCTTTGGAGTACTGGAGGTGGAATATTTGGGTCATATTGTATCTCATGAAGGTGTTAAGGTAGACCCTAGCAAAATTAAATCCATTAAGAAATCGAAAATCCCCACATCCATAAAGAATCTGCGAGGATTTCTCAGGCTGTCAGGGTATTATCGCAAGTTTGTTAAGAATTATGGGAGAATAGTAGCACCTCTAACATCATTACTAAAGAAATATTCATTTTCTTGGACTTCGAAAGAAACGAAGGTGTTTGAAATTCTTAAAGAGGCAATGTTCCAAGCACTAGCCTTAATTATGCCAAACTTCACAAAAACATTTATTGTGGAATTTGATGCCTCAGGAAATGGAATTGGTGTTTTTTAATGCAAGAAGAAAGATCCATTGGTTTTGAAAGTCGTCCAATCAAAGGAAAGTATTTACACAAAGCTATTTATGAGAAGGAAATGATGGCAATACTACATGCACTTAAGGAACGGTGCCCTTACCTAATGGGAAGACACTTCAAGGTAAAATTAGATCGTGATAGTCTTAAATACTTTTTAGAACAAAAATTATCTTTAGAACAACAACTAAAATGGCTCATGAAGATGTTGGGTTATGACTTTGAAATCATCTACAAAAAAGGGAAGAAAAATGTTGTTGTAGATGCTCTCTCAAGAAAAGATGAGGATATGGAAGAATTCCTTTGTTTCATTTCTATTATCCAACCAGATTGGATAAACGAAGCAAGGGATGAATGGAAGAATGAAGAAGAAGTGTGGGCAGTGATTCAAAAGTTGCAACAAGATCCTAGTACATCTGATACATTTAGCTAGAAAAATTATTCGTTATGATACAAAGATCGCCTATACCATTGTAAGAATTCCCAACTCAAACAAAAGATTCTTCTGGAACTACACACCTCTCCCTTAGTAGGGCATTCAGTATTTTTAAGAACTTACCATAGGGTTGAGAAGGATTTTTTTGGGATGGCCTTAAATCTGATATTCAAAAGTTTGTGGTAGAATTTTTGATTTTCCAACAAAATAAAGTTGAGACAATTAAGACCCCGGGTCTATTACAACCTTTATCCATTCCAAGTCAATGTTGGGAGGAGGTTTGAATGGATTTTATCACAGGTTTACCCAAGTCCAAAGAAAAGGGTGTCGTCATCGTGGTAGATGGTAGACATACCAAGTATGCACACTTTTGTGCATTATCTCATCCATTTAAATCCAATACAGTTGCTACTACATTTATAGAAACGATTCAAAAGCTATATGGAAACCAAAAGATTATTCTAAGCGATAAAGATCCTATTTTCACTGGAAATTTTTGGACATAATAATTTTCTTGTTTGGGTACTCAGTTAGCTCATAACTCATCTTATCATGCTCAATCTGATGGGAAAATTGAGATAGTGATCAAATTTTTGGAAGAATGTCTTTGTTGTTTTGTATCTGATAAAAAAACACAATGGATGAAATGGTTACCTTTGGCTGGATCATGGTATAACACTTCCTTCCATACTGCAGCAGAAACGACCCCATTTATGGCACTTTATTGATATCAACCACCATTCATCACATCATATTTAAGAGAAAATTCTAAGGTTCAAGAAGTGTAATATCACATCGATCATCAAAAAAAATTCTCCAAATCTTAAAGGATAACCTCACTTTGGCGTAGAATAGAATGAAGCAACAAGAAAATCGACATCGCAGTGAAAGAAATTTTGATTTAGGTGACTGGGCATTTCTATGACTACAACCATACAAAAAAATTCCCCTCAAGCAAGCTAAGAAGGATAATAAATTATCACCAAAGTATTATTTTCCGTACAAGGTGTTGCAAAATATTGGTACTATGGAATACAAATTGGAACTTCCAGCATGTTCCTGAGTGTAGCCAATTTTCCATGTTGCATGCTTAAAGAAGGTTATAGGTGAGAATCTCCTAGTTCAAACAATATTTCCAGAACTTGACGAGGAAGGAAAAATCATATTGCAACCTGAAGCAGTCACAGAAACAAGAACTCGACACTTACGAAATCGATCAATTTCAGAGTATCTCATCAAGTGGAAGAACTTACCCGCTGAAGATTCCACATGGGAGGATGAAAATTTTATACAAAAGCATCCATAACTATTCAATCGTTGAGGAAAACACTTTTTTGAAGGAAAGGGTAATGTTAGGTCCCGATAATATTAGTGTATTCCCTTATTATTATTGTCATTGTAGCACCTTATTGTTATTGTTGTCCCCATGTTGTATTGATACTATTATTATTGTGCCCCATAGAAGCCCACTATTGTTATTGTTGCGCCCTTACATTATTATCGTTATGTCGACTCTGATTATATTGTGACCTCTTAGACTCCGATATATAGAAAGGAGGTATTTTCAATTGTACCATTCAAGAATTTTTCATTTGTGTAATGTAGAGGAGGTTTCCCCATCGAAGAGGCTACGTTTTAAGTCGTTGATCTATCTCCTTCTTCTCTTTTGCGAGTTGGTTGCATAGCATAACAATTGTCTTCTTTTGAGTTCAAAACACTCTCTCTGAAATATTCACATGATAAACAATCCATTTAGCCATATTCATATAAGTCAAGATCTTTGGCCGAGTTGCAATTCTGTGTAAGAAAGAATTGATGACATCACTCTAGGTAGAATTAGAGGTTGAGGTAGAATCATCACCTGTAGCTTTTCTTTCTGTTACTCTAGGTTTTTTGTCCTCAAAAATATTTTACATAGCTTCCCATGAGGAGGTTTCGACATCTGGAGTGCAGGTCGTATCAGAAAATAGCACAAGAATTTTAGTAGTCTCAGGTGGAGGAGGAACTGACTGTTGTTGAAATATGGGTTTCTTCTTAGCTTTAGCTGTCTTAGACATTTCCACTGAGATTTTCTTATTGGGGTTGGACTGCGAAGGGAGAACACGGGAATAAGGGGAAACTTTTTTAACCGAAAAATTCCTTAGAGCGAATAACCAATTTCATATCAATTCATGTCTTTATGAGAAAAATCTAGTGACATCAAGCTACAATAATAAAATCTTTTAGAACTTCAAAATCACAAATTCATTACATTTGATCGTTAAATGATAAAACTTGGGTTCACATTGGTATTTGTACATGTCAACATATCAGAGCATTATATTGGAGAAATCTTTTGATTATATCTTTGAAACATGCGATATTCTTACCTTCCAATATGATTTTATTATTAAAAATGTAACGGCTAAAAATATAAGTGGGAAGGGATATCAAAGGTCTTGTATTGGAGATTTGATATGGGGGTTCGAAAGAGTGATGACCGATAGGAATTTCTGATATGGATAGGAGGGGTTTATCAAAGGATCAGAGGATCAAGACTATCATAGATCGACAATATGAGGATATCGGAGTATTGAAGATGTAATATATCGAAGGATGGCCGAAAATAGATATCGGAGCATCAGAGGATCAAGATATGAGAGTATTTTGAGTGGTAATTATATGAAAGGTGTTGATATTCAGAAGCTCCGATATGCTACATGGCAATCATGTGGGGTAAGTCCTTTTATTATTATATTCACAAAGAAGCGCTTTATTACTTTAGGCTTAGAATATTTGAAAACTTTAATCAAGAAGACATTTATTGCAACTTATCCTATGGGACATGTTACAACATTTGAAATATTTAGATAAAGTTCTTCTCATAATGCATTTAAAACAAAATCCTATGGGTATCTTGTTTATGAATATGTGTTATGAGCCTAAACTCCGATATCAAATCTCCGATAAGGGAATTCTCTCATTTAGTTATGTTTTTGGTAAAGAAAACTAAAATTTTCTTATTTTATTAAAACTAAGGGATTTTATCTAAATTCAAAAAGGCACAATTATTTATTTTTTCTTAAGGTTGTTGAGTAGTACAATAGGTTACTACATGTTATTAGTATAAAATACAATATCATAATGTGAGTAATTCTTAAAACCTTAGCAATTCACCTATTTTTAATTATGATCCAAGAGGCAAAACATTATATGAGTGAATACGACATTAGAAGTCAATTGAAACCATATTGGAATATACCTATCATGGATGTTCTTTTTTATATGGTTACTTTAGTTTATGTAAATAGTGTATCCCAATGTCAATAAAATAACATAGCTTAGCAAAGTCTTACATTACATATATTTTCTGAATTCGTTAAATAATAACCTCAGATTTTGTTTTTCCATCCTCTTACCACATTGGTTGCAAAATATATAATTTTGAAGGTATAATGTATTTGTGTTCCATATATATAATGTGTGTTTTATGTTCTATAATTTCTCATCTTTGGCATAGTCTAGCATGTGCCTTTTCAACCATACCTAAATATTCTTAATATCCTTCCTCCAATACATAAATTGTGTAAAGCAATCAAATGTGCATGTATGTGCATGCACTCATGCACTCACTCATATATGTGTTGTTTAGCTTTTATTTTATGATTAAGAAAATGTTATTGAACTCTCTCTTTATATATATATTCGACTAAAATGAATATTAAAATATTTTTTCGTTAATTATTTTTTTTAATGTGAGACGTGTAAGTTTATCTTAAACACGTAATTACATATTTTGTTTTTTTCCATATTGGATTATAGAAAATTTCTCCCATCACCCTGAACATGTAACTAACATTTTTTCCATATTTAGTAGTAAAAAGCACTTCTCAATAAAAATAACAAATTAAATTACTCCTCGTATGCAATTTTTTATATGTAAGTGCGACATAAAAATTGAATTTCAACACAGAATGAAACACGGAGCAACTGAAATCATAAGATAAGATTATGTTATTTATCATGTTTAAGTAATTATATGTTCACATTCTAGAGATAAAGAGTTAGCAAAGATATTATGAAGTTTGTTCTTTGATTTCTATGGATGAAGGTTATGTCTATTTTTACTATTTTATAATTTAGTATATTAAGAACGATAATACATTAGTTAATTTAAATAAATAATATAAATTATGCAAAATAAAATTTTATTATGTCTTTTAATTAGTATATTAAGAACGATAATACATTATAGTTATTTTAAATAAATAATATATTATGTAAAATAAAATTGTATTATGTCTTTATGGTTAATTTAAATAAATAATATAAATTATGTAAAATATAAATTTTGTTAGGGCCTTATACATTGTTTTATGTTAAGATCATTTTTAGTGTAATTACATTTAAATACTTGTGTCTTATATGTATCATCATTTGTAAAAATTATTTAACTTTTTCATAAGAACAATTGAAAAACATAGTTCTTACTACCAATTTATCAAAGAGTTATTGATAAGATTGTTATATTGTTCGGTTGACGGTAGATGTTGCTTATTAAGTTTCTAAATAGAATATTGATTAATAAGCTCATACTTTAGTTAAAGATTACAAACTAATGTTTTATAATAGTGTTTGATTGAGATCAAGGTTATCTTACTTGTTGAGATGCACTGATATCATTTGACTAAGTATTAATAAATATTTGGACATAATGTTTTCTTGTTGATTTTAGAATTAGTTTGGGATTTTGTTGAGAGGATATTTCAACATTTTTATCCATGTTTGGATTATATCTTGGCTAGTATATATATATATATATATATATTATATATATAATTATATGAATGAATTAATGTGAAATATAATTGTGTGTAAATTAATTTTCTTTGTTATCAAGGTCTGGCCTACATGGGCTAATTCCATCATGGGAGGGAGAGAAGGGGCACATGGAGAGTGTAGTTTGTTGTTGTATCTTTTGTTATAGTGTGTTGGTTTTTATATGGAAGTGTGCTGATAATGCCAATATTGATCTAGGAATTTTTTTTTTTATATAGATGCATCAGAATTACATATAATAGAGCACTTAAAAACCATGGAACATAAGCATATAAAACAAAGATAAAAGAGACATAATCACGCATGATATCAAGACACAGAGATTTGATTGCAGATTTTATCCAATTTGGACAACATCTTCAGGCCTTGCTCAATAGTCGAGAGGCCTTCATTCATTAAATGACATGAAAAGAGAAGAAGTACAAGAATATTTTACATTACACTCTTATACCTCCAATATTGAAGATAGATGACAAATGGAGAGCCTAGCTCTAGGGACAGACAGTACCACCGAAATCCTAGCAAAAAATCATGCAAAAATGTCTATCTGAATACCCAATTCAGATAATCGAGATTTCTGCACCCTCTTGGAACCTCCCTGCTACTCAAGGCAAGGTTCCAGCCCCTGCTGCCAAGTTGGGTTACTGTTGTGCACAATGTTTTGAACTATCAGCCAATCTCCCCCATTTTCCTGTGCAGACAACCCAATATATATGTTGGTGGCTAACTCCTTAATCCTGGGTAGTTCCAAATATATGACAAGTATTAGCAGGCAAAATGTTTCTATACCGAGAATCTTGGACCTAGAATAGTATACAGGTAATAACCTATTTAAATCTAGAAAAACATCCATAATGTTTTAACCACATATTACCTTCACTTGGTGGCTTTGACATGAAGAATCGGCATTTAAATCGGCAGGAAAACTCATGTCTTGACATTAAGTGATCACTGAAAGGCGATAAAATGCAGAACCAATGACATTTATCAACTACAATACAATTAATATATTATATATATATATATATATATTATATTTATATATATATATATATATATTATATATATTATTATATATATATATATATATATATATATCATATCCAATAGAACTTTGCAAATCGTAACTCGATGGAACCTAAAGGTCTTACAGTCTATGAACACGACATGTGTGATATGGAATTGTGATATTGCAATCGCAATCCTCATCATCGAGGGCTGATTTTGTACTTCCTTCCCTTTGCGATGTGCGATTGCGATCATTGCATCACAACCCTGATATGCGATATCGTAAAATCAACTTGGATCTTATGGGGGCTGATTATGTAATTTTGTTCCTTGCGATGTGCGATATGTGATTTATTGCATTG
Source organism: Pinus taeda (assembly GCA_000404065.3). NCBI lineage: Eukaryota > Viridiplantae > Streptophyta > Pinopsida > Pinales > Pinaceae > Pinus > Pinus taeda. Next base: position 44,370 of record APFE031559271.1, read on the forward strand.
CACTCCGACTTGATGTGGGGCCATTCTTTACCATCGACCTCTTCCTTCTGCGATAATCGAAATGCAAGACTAGTGCGGCCTGCCACTTGGCGCTTCCTCATTCCTTGGGAGTTTTTCTACGTCATTTTCTTTTGCCACCTATCCAAATTAAACTTGAACTTTGACTTACTTTAACTTCTTCATATGAGATCGGATTTGAGTGTTGTTCACACCATTGGAATCAAGATGAAGGGCACTTTGATCCAATGTTAAGTTTATCAAGATTTTTCCACTTTGACTTTTGAGCCTTCTTACCATGCCATTCATACCCTTTTAGAGATCCACCTGGGTCAATCCTCTTGGACCCTCCTAGATCCTCCTGGATCAATCCCCCCCACTAAGAGAATCTTTTGGTCCTCCAAAAGCATTAAATAATCTGCAATTGTACCTTGTCTACACCACAAGTGTCCTAACACGTCACCTTTCCTTCTCCTTCACCTTTGTCCTTCAGAGCCATAAGTGATGAGCTGACACCTGCATCCCCTGCAAGAATGTAGTACAATATCTTGAAAATTACATGTTTCACTAAATGACCAAAAATAAGCTAAGCATCCCATACTTGCCACGATTTTATAGAACATACTCTGTGGTCAAGTTTACATAGCAATGGAAACAATACTCCAGCTATCGATACAAGGCCAAACATCATTGCTGCTTCAACAAGTGATGGAAAACGCATCATCACTCCAACACATGATTTACAAAAATAAGGCCAAACATTATTGTTGCTTCAACAAGTGATGAAAACACGTCATCACTTTCATAGTTTAAAAGGAAACACAAAATAAGGCCCAACATCAATTGTTGCTGCAACAAGTGATGGAAAACACATCATCACTTTCACAGTGTAAAATGCAACACATGGTTTGCAAAAATAAGGCCATGACATTCTACCACACCTAGAAGAACCATCTCTTACTTATTAAAGTGAATAGATTGTATCCTTGTTGTGCATTCATTGGTATAACAATAGTTTCAACTGGTTCATGCATGGATGCTTTGTCCTTGCGATGCTGCTTTGGATGGAGCCTCCAACATGTGGCTCTTTGATGACCACCTATGTCGCAATGAATACAATAAACCATCTTCCTTCAGATCTGTTTTACCTTCTTCCTTGCCTATTATTGAGAAGTTATTTCACGCCTCATCCCTTTTCACGTTATTCTTCTCTAGCACTCAGCAAAAACATGGTTATGCAATCCAAAAAAGCTACAAGTTTTTCTATGCCATGATTTTTGTTCATTATTAACAATATGGTTGTAATCAAAATGAACATTGGAATACCAAGACTTGTTATACCTTTCCTATTTGTCTCTGATATGATCATGGAAATGAGAGATTTCCTCAGCTCTTTCTATTTAACGCATACTGCCATAGGTTGATAGTGATGTGTTCCCATCATCCTCTTTCCTTGACAGTGTTAACAATGTCATGGAAGCTTCTGACATCTTTGAGCAAAGTCCTTCAATGCACCCCAACCTTACGAATTGAGGTCTTTTCTCAACCTCTAATGGCTGAGTTATGCCTTAGCTATTAACACCAAGTCCTTCTTCTTCCTTGTACCTCATCTTGGTAAGGAGTCTCATGTTTGTCCTTGTAATGGGTATCTCCACGTTTCGAACAAAAATTATACTATGTGAAGATGAAACTGAAGAGAAATCATCATCTTTTACCTCCACTGTCAATTTGGAAAGAACAGATGCGGGCTTCTCATCATCTGTCGTTGATGGCTCGCTGGCTGTTTTGGTGCATCCCCCAAACTCGTTCCTGACATATCCCAGTCCTATATGTTGGTGTAATTCCTCTACTTGGAAAGGGTCTATGATTCCTTGGAAATTAATTTGAAGGCCATTTCCCTGATACCCCATTCTCCTTAACAGTTTGGAGCCGATTCTTATGGTATGGTTTTTAAAAACGGATAAATCATCATCAGGAAAAATACATGGAGTCAAAGGATTACTTTTTATCTCACATGGGTCATGGTGTAGCTTTTTAAAGGCCTCATCTTTGGCTTGCAACTGCCATAGCAACCTTTGTTTCTCCTCTTTCTCTTCCTGTAGAAGCCTCCTTAATCCATCAAGATCTGCTTGAAGACTCTAGTCATTGTGCTTCAACTCTTCCAGGGCCTCATCTGTGGTTTTCAACTAACATTTCAATAATTTCTTCTCCTCTTTCTCTTCTCACAGTAGCCTTTTTAATTCAACGTTCCCTTCTTGAAGTCTTTGGTCAATCTCCTAATTCGAGGAAGGCAATGAATAAGATGCATAAGCACCAAAAGATGTGGATGATGCATCGCTCTCTGAGCTCTATATATCCTCCTCTCTTCTCTTCTCATACATGTCATACATGATGTCCACCATTTTATATATTCATAGGAAGGTCTCATGCATTTCATTATCATTCTCCATAGCTGCATAGGCGGTCATGCACACTCATGATTCTTAACAACAACAAGACCACTTCTCCTCCCAACGAGCTTCAACATCTACCATGTCTCCTCTTCATGATGCATGTCCTTTGAGGCTTATTTCTAGTTAGCATACTCATGGAATTCACATCAACTAAGCCCTGCTCTGATACCACTTGATCCAGGATTTCTTTTCTTATAGATGCATCAAAATTACATATAAAAGACCACTTAAAAAACATGGAACGTAATCATATAAAACAAAGATAAAGAGACATAATCACGCATGAGATCAAGACATAGAGATTTGATTAAGGAGTTCATCCAATTTGGACTACATCTCCGGTCCATGCTCAATAGTGTCGATGCCTTCATTCATTTAATGGAATGAAAAGAGAAGAAGTACAAGAATATTTTACATAACACCCTTATACATCCAATCTAGAAGATAAATGACAAATGAAGAGGCTAGGTCTAGAAACAGAAAATACCATCAAAATCCTGGCAAAAATTCATGCAAAAATTCTTATCTGAACTCCCAATTCGGATAATCAGGCTTTTTGCAACCTCTCGGAACCTCACTACTGCTTAAGGCAAGGTTCTGACCCCTGCTGCTTGGTTGGGTTACTATTGTGTACAATGTTCTGAACTATCGGCGAGTATCCCCCTTTTTCCTATGCATGCAACCCAATATATATGTTGGTGACTAACTCCTCAATCTCAGGTAGTTCCAAACAGATGATAAGTATTAGAAGGTAGGTGTTTTCAATACCGAGAATTTTGAACCTAGAATAGTACACAGATAATAACCTATTTAAACACAGAAAAACCTCCATAACCTTTTAACCACATATTACCTTAACCCAATGTCTTTAACAGAGAGAATGAATGTTTAAATCAATGGACATACTCGTCTCTTTCCATTAAGCGATCAATGAAAGGAGATAAAAGGCAAAGTTGATGGAATTTATCAATTGCAATACAATATATATATTAGATCTAATAGAACTTCACAAATCATAAATTGGTGGAACCTCTAGGTCTTACGGTCTATGAACACGGTGTGTGCGATATGTGATTGTGATATCCCAATCACAATCCTAACCACCAAGGGTTGATTCTATACTGCCTTCCCTTTGCGACGTTTGATTGCGGTAATCGCATCGCAACCCTAACTGTCAGGGGCTAATTCATGAACACTTGATCCACCTCCCATCCGTGATATGTGATATCACAATCGAAACCTAGATCTAAATGGGGGTCGATTTTGTAATGTCCTTCCTTGCGATGTGCAATATGTGATTTATCGCATCACACTCCAGCGTCCTCTGGGGCCGATTCTTTACCGCCAACCTCTTCCTTCTATAATAAGTGAAATGCAGAAATAATGGCGACCTGCCACATGGAACTTCCCCATTCGTTGGGAGTTTTCCACGTCATTTTCACCTGCCACTTTTCCAAGTCAGACTTGAATTTTGACTTGCTCTAACTTCTTCATCTGAACTTGGATTCAAATTTCGTTTACACTATTGGAATCATGATAACAAACACTTTGATCCAATGCTAAGTTTACCTAGATTCTACTAGTTTACGTTTTGAGCCTTCTTACCATGCCACTGGTACCATTTTAGAGATCCACCTGGATCAATCCTCATGGATCCTCCTTGATAAAATATGGAGAAGTCTGCGTGAAGGCTCTGGCAATTGAAAGTCAAGAATGTTGTTTCAATGATTTTCATGTGATGTACATTGAATATAAATTATAAAAACTCAAAGGGTCTAATGTTTTGCACAATTCAGACATGCATTGTTATAAGCTTGAGACTAAATGACATTGATTAACATTGGGAATCCTAGGGGTTTTCGTCAGTAGATGTTGATTGTTATTTATATAAGCCATGAAACTACTTGGATTCATCGGTTTACACAAATTCATATTTCTCTTTATAGGAACTTGTGATTTTCTTAAGAACATCAATTTTGGTTATAGTGATTCAATTTCATGGACAAAAACTTTTTATTGCAGACACAATCATTGAAACTTGATCTCTTATGATTATTAGTCACGAGGCTAGAGGGGTAGAGGATCTCGTTGAAAATGATAACTTGTAAGAAGTTGCGGTGTTGGAGCTGATGATTTGGGCAAGAATATCTTCCTTCCATCACTAGTCGAAGTAAATAGATTAATGTGACATGGTCAAGTAGTAATTTTGAACCACATCTACATGGGTATCATTATCATTGATGTGTTGAAGGGTGAACTGTGAGGGAGCCAATCTTATGGGAGAGCACTTGGATTGGGAGTTTATCGTACTAGAGAAAATGGGGCTTGTGGGATCTCTGCCTTAGCTGGATGATGAGATTAAATCCTCTATTCATTTGGGTTCTATCATCGCTCCAAAAAAAATTCACACGTAGCTCAGTGAACAGCAAGAGAGCATTGATATTCCTAAAGCATTTTTTTCATATTGCATTTGTGGATGTTATTCTCCTCAACAAGGATTTGTTTGTTGAGGAGCATGAAGGAATTGTGTAGTCAGTGGTCTTAGTGAAAAAAGGGAGATTCAGAAAACTAGAGCTTCCCAACGGTTATGTGTGCTTTGAATCAACAATCTTGCACATGCTTTTGTGTCATAATTCGTATTGTATCTGTGGACATTAGTTTCATTATGCGTATTCGTCTTGGGACACTAACAAAACAAGAAATGAGTAGCAAAAGTGTAGAACAACGTGTAGGGGATTTTGTATTGACTAATATGAGTTTCTCTCCCTAGTTACAAGTTTTCAATATTATTGCTTCTTCATTGGAGACTTTGCTGGAACTACATTCAAATTGATTGATTGCAAACTAAATAACGTGGCAGCTACCCTAGAATGATATGTATGCACTCATTCCCTATATGTTCGTTTTTCCCTTTGCTTTGGGTGCACTTAACAAACCATAAGTTATTGGTAGCAATTTGTCAAGAGCAATGCAAGTTGGAAATAACAAGGAAATCATCAAACTGGTTGGCTGAAAAGGCAACATTCTATTCTCAATAAATCTAGTAGCGCTAATGAAATCATGCAAAGATTCCCTCAGCATTTAATTTGTTACTTCTAGTGGTGGAGGCAATATTAAGGGATTTGATGAATTCATTATTTGTTTATTTTTTGGGTTTGTGAGATATGTTAAAGATCCAATTATTGAAGAGAGTTACGTAGCTCAAGTTAATGGTTTTTGACGTTCTTCAGTGTCAAGAGAACACATCGTTGACTTGCATATGTCTAGTATGTTATATGTTGATTAGCCTTGTTGTTCTTGAGTGCTTCAAGAACATCAATTATAGGTTATCTTTATGTTTATGCAAGTGTGTATATGTCCAAGATGCCAGTTGTATAATTGACTGCTACATAAGCTTAGTACCTATATAGATTACCTATATAACTAGAAGTACATATTTCGATGCATATTACTAGGATGGAAACATGTCCATTGAGCTATTCAGTATCAAGATTGTCCTTCAGGAGCTCAACAAGCTTCAATTATACAAGTATGTTAATGATGGTTAGAGACGGTTATATTTTAAATGAAGTTCAAGTGGTAGGTTGAAGTTGTGGTGGCGAAGAAAGAGTGGTGTCTATAAGATTGCAAAGTGACTGTAAGCCTAATAAAGACCAATCAAACAAAAAGATCAATATTGTTGTTGTAATGTGTATTTGTGATATGTAAGCATTAAGGGTTGGACTTGGAAATAATGCTTCCAGGTTGAGTTTAGAATTAGTTTAAGATTTGGTTGAGAGAATATCTCAACCTCTTTATACATGTTTGGAATTAGTTAAATCTCAATCCAACTATATATATGTGTTATATTTATAAATGAATTAATGTGAAAATAATTATATGTGCAAAATTATTTATTTATTATATAATGAAAATAACAATATTCTTATTTTTAATACATAAATTTTACATAAAGTGATATTCAAAATAATTTTTAATATTAAAATTATTATAATTTTAATGTGTAGTAATATATTAAATTAAATTATTCCAATATGTTTAAATGACATTCCTATATTATGTTGAGCATGTAAAATGTCTAAAAAAAAATCTTAAATTTTCAATTCATTCAACATAATTCATTTTCTATATTCATATTTACAAAATAAAATAAAAATTTAAAATTAGGTAAACTTTTTTATTATAAAATATATATATTCCTGTATTTTTTTGACATGTAAAATGTTAAAAAAAAAAATCAATCATTCAACCTAATCATATTTATAGATATTATAGTTAAAAATAAAAAACGTGTCTAACTTTTTCATATATATATATATAATAAAAAAATTATTATTTCATAATATAATACATGTGATATCCATCGAATATACTTTAATAAAACATCTATCTATCAGGATCCCTTTGCGCTTTGACTGTGCTCAGTACCATGTCCCTTTCATGTTCGAAATCTCTTAAGTAGAAATTCGGAAAGGATTCCAATGTACTTGTAAATTCCTAGCGAAGGTAAGTTATAAAATGCATCATGATATCTTAGATGAACAAAAAATTATGTATTCACAAAATAAGACAATGCTGTGAGCGTGAATGATGGGGAGTGTTTTGAAGAGTTATTTTTAACAGTGGAAATTGATTGAACACAGTACGAATAGTGGCGTAGTAATTTTAATTTTCAATTTTTTTTTATCTAATTTTATTATAATCTGGTCAAAATTTTTTATTTATTATTAATGATTTATATATATATATATATATTATAAATAAAATAATTTGAGGATCTGGAATTTAAATTTTATGTTTATTATTATTTTTATTAACAAGGTAATATTGAATTGAGTTGTTCTAATAAATTTTAAAAAAATAATATAAAAATTAAACGCAAATATATTTAAAAACATTGTAACAAAAATTTTTAATTATAAAGATTTATCTTACTATATTATTGAGATTGTAAATTTTGTCCTAATATAATAAGTTAATAACATGACTTATCAATAAAGCATTTCCAAAAAATTATAATTTATTTCATTGTTTATATTACATTTCTTTTAATTAAAAAAATTAAATTAAAAAACATAATTACTTTGACTCTACAGAATAAAAAAAATCCAATTTGAACCATATAAATTAAAATTCCACCCTACTTTTTTGGCCCAATCTAAAAATCCATCAAAAAACTTCTAAAAAAATCACACTTAAATAATACACCAATAATACACCAATAAAGAGACACCCATACAAAGACTTAAATAATACACCAATAGAGAGACACCAATACAAAGACTTAAATAATACATGTCACACTTAAATAATAGACCAATACAGAGACATCCATACAAAGACTTTCAGGTTTCGAGTATAATACATTCGCCAAAATGTTGGTAGTGTGAAAAGCAGTAAAACAAATGGTACGACGAATAATGGCATGGATATACTGAAATATTTACCGAGGAATCCTCGCATTCGCGTGCCCATTGCAATTTGCCGCAGCATGTGGGCCAACAACTAGTTTTCAGATAATTCTACTTTGCACAGGCATAATATTCGTGCACCGAAGTGAATATGCTCACAACTCCACAGTTATTGCACTCTGAACGAATCCTTCAAAATCATGTGGCCTCTCTACCGGAATCCACTTCCCAGAGTTGTTGAACATGTAACACACCTGCTCACCCCAACGCTTCGTAGAACCGCTCACAAATATCTTTTCACGCCATGCTGCGGCGCAGGTAGCAACGTCCATATCTTCAGGAAGAGACGCCACGAGTTCCCCAGGGTTCTCTTTACCGTTATATCGAATTAGTTGCTGGTTTTGAAAGAAATACAGGCTCCCTAACGCAGCTAAGCACGACTGCGGGCCCCCGTCAGTACTCCACGTATTCGCCACTCTGCTCCAAACACCTGAAATGGGATCGAATACTTCTGCACTCTTCTCGGATCGACCCGGTGACTCTGTGGCGTAACCACTTATCACAGTGAATTTTCCATCCAGAAACACTCCGTGGCATCGGCCTCTCTCTTGTGCCATTGGAGGCAGCACCTCCCATTTGTCATGTTTAACATCATATGCCGCTGCCGTGCGTAGAGCGTTTTTATTGTCGTCCTGCCCTCCGGCGACGTAGATAAGCCCATCGGGAGAAACAGAAGAGGCGAAGAAGGATCGAACCGTGGGCATATCGGCTCCACGTCTCCAGGTACTGGAGATGAAGTCATAGATAAGTACAGAGTTCATGGCCTCCCAGCTGGAGGGATTGCATCCCCCAATTAAGACAAGTTTCTGATCCACGCCAACGAAGTGACAGAAACGGGGAATCCCATCAGGAAATTGCGGAAATGAAGGGAGCCGATCCCAGGTGCCCTGCAGAGGGTCATACAGAGTTAGCCCATAAACGGGGGATCCCCGCCACTTATCCTCTTCAGCTGAATTTCCTTGGGGAACAGCCTGAATCAAGCATATCAACTGCATGCTCATCCCAGAAATCTTTCTGTCTTCATAGAACCGCGGGTTAGTGAGCATAGCCTCCCAGCTTCTGCACACAGCTTTGAGCTGATCATGTGCCTTGTAAGTGACTCTCAGCAGGCACTCAAGGCCGATTTCTTCTGGAAGATTAGGAATGATATTCATTGATATGACTAGCAGTGCTCAAATTACTCAAGATTAAACAAAACCCAGTATATAATTAAATCACAGAGCTAAGATACCGTTCGGCTATGCTGTAGACGAGTGAAGGCTATAAGCAAATGTAGAGGACAAAAATGGGCAAATCTTGCACTAAATGCTGGAAATATTGCTGTAAATACGGATGAAGGGTATGAACAAATCTGGAGCATAGACCAGAAATTAACGCTTCAAAAGCGAATGAAAGATATGAGCAATTATAGAGAAAATTATCAACGCAAAATCTTGCGCTAATATCTCTTTAATGCGAGGAGAATCAAGACGCGCGTATGATATATAGAAATTGAGGGGTAGCGTCCACGAGAGTATCTAGAGAAGGGTGGTAAGAATCCGCAATTATGTTACCGAATCTCAACATGTGAGCGACGGGGAATCCGCTATTAAATATACCAATCGGACCATTTGCCAGCGGACTCGTTTTCGTCAGGTATGGGCCGGTGTGGGCAGATTCGGTGTTTCATGACTTAGCGGATGTGCGAATGCACATGAAATTCAAATATTACAACAACCACGTGGAAATAATTGTTTGTGGAAAAACATAAATAATTAGCAGAAGGCCCACACAGCACCGAGGTATCTCATCTGACAGCTGTCTGATAATGTATTTGGTTAAACCCCAAGTCTCAACTATTAATGGATGGAACTACATATATATTGATTGCGATGTAATATCAGATTTGGATTACCAAATGGATAAGCACGTTTGGAATTTCAAAGCAGACGCATCTACGATTGTCACACCTTACTGACTTGTTTTCAGAGTTCAAAGGAAGATTTGTGATTGGTTTTTAGAGTTCTAAAGAAGATCAAATTTTTTAATTTTTTTGACAAACAAATCACTAGTGTGTAAGATACTCTTAGCAGTATTATAGTAGTAGTCACTGAGTTTCATCTTACACGTCGTCCAAATCAATTTTAATTGGAAAAAAAAATCCAATTTTCAAATATCCTAGAAAATTCAAAAACACTTACAAATAGTTTTTTAATAAATAAAATATTTCAAATATTTTTATTATTACACTAGCCTTGACACATTATAATAATCAAATATGCATTTTAATTACATGCCAAAATATGATTTCTTATTAATTGTTTATTTGGTTTTTAATTTTCTTTCTAATTATTTGTTTTTAGTTGATTAGTTAATTAAGCTATTTTTGTTAAATATTTATTCCTGATATTTGTTATTTTAAATATTTTATTACTATGTTTCTTTGTCTTATATCTTCATTTCTCTCTGTCTCAAATAAAATTAATATAAAATTAAAATGTTTAATACATCATATAGTTTTTCTTTATTATTATATAACTATTTTTAGATTAACAATAAAATAATTCAAATTTAAAATTCTTAATATATCATACAAATTAAAAAATTATATTAATTATATATCATTTTAGATTAACAAAATAGGTAAATGTAGATAATGTAATAATGATTGAACATATATTATTTTGCTTTATGGTATGAGTTTCAGTTTTTCGTTGTTTTTTCCTATTTTACATTTTAGTATCTCTCAAGTTTAATTACTTTATTTTTATTTATTTTTTTTCTGTACTTTTCCATCTCTTTAATTATTTTATCTTTCCCTAATTTTTTTTTATACTTTTTCATATCTCTATGTTTAAGAAATAGAAAATAGAGATGGTATAAGTTGGGATGTAACTATTATTTTAGGGTAGAATATTGTAGTTTTATGAGAGGTGTATGCATTCTGAAAAGATTGAAATGAAATATTTTATTTTAGTGTTACTAGATAAATATTTAGTAATGGAATATAGCAATGGGCTATATAGTGGTGAGCAAGCTTGTTTTATCATAACTACTTGGCTTCAAAGCTCTCCAATCAAAACAACAAGCAGTAATATGATTATGCTTATCATAACATGGAGACTTGCATTCAAAATCTTCAATAAGTATAATTAACCTTCTCAATAAGTATTATTAAAGTTAGGGGTTACTTCAATAAGTATTATTAAAGTTAGGGATTACTTTTTGTATAAATTTGACATGATAAGTATACATTTCCTAATTTTTAATGGAAAGTCATCTCTCCAATCAAAACTACAAGCAGTAATATGATTATGCTTATTATAAGATGGAGACTTGCATTCAAAATCTTCAATAAGTATTATTAAGGTTAGGGGTTACTTTTTGTATAAATTTGACATGATAAGTATACATTTCCTAATTTTTAATGAAAAATCACCCTCACTGAAAAGATAATGTAAATTTCTACTAATGGAAAATCATCCTAACTAAAAAGATAATGTAAATTTCTACTAGCAATATTGTACTCCCTTGCTCCACCATTCTTCCCATTCCCCATCTCACAATTTCCCATTCCCCATCTCCCAAAAAAATGAGATGATTGTAACATCATTTTTGTATATTTTTTTCTAACATATTTCCTTGTGTCAAAGATTTAATATATTTTACATAGCTAAGGTTAGTTTTTTTTAATTATAATGACATGAGATATTCTCATGTTTCAGAATGATTTAACGATGAATATGAATATATCTTTTTTCTTTTGGGTAATTTTTTTTTTTAATTTCTTTCTAATTTATTAAGGAATATATACTTGATGTATGTGATATTTTCTTTAGACTCGCAAACTTTGAACTACATGGAGTGACTAATTTCATATGCAAGTCTAAATAATTTGAATCTTGATCACTATTACATTCAAGAGGTTTTCAACCATGTTACTGTCTAAAAAGAAAAATGAGACATTGAGTCCATTGACATAACATGATGCTTCAAAGGAGGGTGAGGCATACTAGTTGGATGCTAGAGTTGTCTATCATTCTATAGGATATTTTGAAGCCACATCTAGAGTTTTTTTCATTAGTTTTAATTATCAAAAGGAATTGGTCCACTAAGGTCTTTTCATGTTTAGATAAATTGCTAAAAACATGAATAAGCCCTACTCACCTTGGTGAGGACACCTTAGTACAACATCCAATTCATGATGATCATGTGGTCTCGTTAGTGAGACATATGAAAAGATACTTCGATGCTTGAGTTCAATTTATTAATGGGATTACCAAGGAAAATGCAATCGCTAAGTCCTCTCATCACATCCATTTCTATATGAGAAAAGTCTAATACAATATCACATGACATGGTGTTTTGTGTCTTTTCTACTTCTATCGTTGAATCTAGTCTTCCTGAATGACAATGTCTTATTTATGTGAAATGCATGTCTATGATGGAAAATTTCAAAGTCATATGGTATATTATTGATGATACATTATTCTAGCACATTAGAACTATAACCATTCATGATGTCTACATTACAAAATCTAATTCTAAGGCTTAGGTTTAGGGTGAGTCTTTCATTTCCAATGACTAGCCATTGGCCTAGTGCTTCCCTCTTGTATCTTTTCCAAATCAACCTTCTACATAGACATATGTGGGCTTATGGCATAGATGTGCCTTTCTAGATGTTGTTCATTATTTTATAAGAATCTATCCATGAGATAATTATATCCCGACATGCTCAAGGAGACATCTAATAGGCCAACGAGTGAACATAGTTATAGTTAGGGAGGTCATTAAAGAGCAGGATGCACAATATAATGAGAAGATGGCCATGGAAGATGATTTTTGACAAGTAAGATAATGAATTTCTAATATGTGGTCAAAGTTGGGGGAGGTTGATCCATATATTGGGGAACTAGTACTTGATGTGCAACTTGTTGATATCTTGGAACAATTCCACACTTCCAATATGCGTTGATGTATTTTAATGTAGGCATAGAAGGTTAACATAAGAAAAATGAAACTATGCAGATCTATATATGAGGGAATTGATGTCTTAGGTGGATCCCATGATTGAATAGTTTCATAACATCAGGGCATAATTGCAAACAACTATTGTAGAAAGTTATTGTGACAACCTTGGTGAAAATTCCATGTAATAAAAGTTAATAAAGGCAAAAATAATAACCACAGTTGATGGGACACTTATTCCATGCTAAATGTTGGGAAAAACAGCCTAGTGTGGGTGTTCATTGGTTTATTATGGCTAAGGAAATTTCCTAGTGTGGGTGTTCATCGATTTATTACGGCTAAGGAAATGGCTAAGTCTTTGGAAAGGAAAAATGGCATTTTTGGCACATTTATTTATGAAAATAACAGAAATTAGGAGAAAAGTGAGGGGAAAAGTAACAGGTTACATGTGAGGAGGAAAATGAAGCAAAATAATGTAAAATGAAGAAGTTAGAGGCCTAATTGATAAAAAGGGTTATGAGGATCAGTTGGTAACCTTTTATTATTTGAGTTTTGGAGATTTCTCATTATTATCTCTCTCTCTCTCTCTTGGACACTTAGAGTTTTCTTGGAGAATTTGGGCATTAGATCAATAAAGGTAAAGAAGGCAATAAGAAGCAAATATCAAGCAGGGAAGAGAAGGATCAAGCAGCTACACCAGGATTCTTTGCAAGTATCAAATTGCATGAGTATTTTCCTTTCTAGATTTGGCATGCATGGGATTTCATGTGGTTCTTTTGTTGTTATGGCATGGGTTTTTCTAGGTGTGAAAGTGTTTTCAGCCTCACCTTGCCATTTTTGAAGAGCCATGGTGTGATGGGGTTCTCATGTTTTTGGTTGAGCTAGATTGTAGGACGGATTTGAAGCTGAGTGAGGTGGATCTCTGAATGATAGAACACATGGCTTAGTAACCCCTGAACTAGACTGTAGGTTGCGGTAAAGCTGAATTTTGTGTTGCCTCTATGGGCCTGGGAATCCTTGCCGGTGAATGGCAGGATATACGGTAAATCCAAGAGGTGGTTTGCTCTCCATTGGCCCTAGTAATCCCAGTTGGGATATGCGGTAAATCCTAGATAGTGGGTCTTAGTTTAGGGTCTAGTGATCCGAGGTTGGATTGTGGTAAAGCCTGAGAGACTAAGAGATAGGAAAATTCCTCACGGTGTAGGTGGAGAAATTCAGTGGCATCCATGCTTGTTTTGCCTAGTGATTGGGTGGAGATCATGGTAAAGCCTGTTATGACATGTTTATTGTGTTGGATTAGTGATCCAGGATGGATCATCGTAAAGCTTTGTTTCTATTGATGATGGTGAGGTGCTTTAGCCTCGAGATGCCCTGATCGGTTTTTTGGTTTGAGTCCCACATTCATGCTTGGAATATGGCATCGGGGTGAATGGCTGAAGAGAGATTTGGCTCAACCATTCTATGGTCGGGTGGAATGTGGTAGTCTCATCCTAGGTTTGGACTTGGTATCATCAATACAAGGTTACTTCTCCTTGTATTTCTATGGGTATTATAATGATTTATATGTGGATCATATGGTTGTGATTTCATTGGTATTTTTCCTGCTATGATGTTGGTTATGTATGTGTTTTATTACAATGGCTATGTATTGCTCTCATCAGTTTTTTACTTGTAAATGAATGGAAAATGTATATATGACCTAATAGATGATAATGCATCAAATGATATGAGGGAATAATGGTTCTTATTGATTCTCATATAAGTATGAGATCCCTATGGTTAAATATGCTGTTTACATTTGTAGATTACATATTTGTGATATGTTTGACGAAATGCATGTCATGGCAAGTAGAGGCCCGTTTAAGGTCTTATTCAAGTATTTTATTTTGCACCATTTTTTCCCTATTATCTTATTATTTTGAAGATGTCATTCAATTCTAGGCAGTGACCTGGGCTCTGGGCCTAAAATAGTGGCTCAAATCTTAGGGACGCTCACACAACACTGAGTAAAATAGTCTTTGGACACTGGCATGCCTTGTCATGAGAGTGTCTAGAGCCTCCTGGACAATGATAGGCCTATAGCATGAGAGCGTCCAAAGGTCAAGTGTTCAAAAACTTCAGTGGGACCCAGAGGCTAGCTACCTAAAGTGTTGGGATGGTTCTTAGGGGTCATGTAGCTGATGTGGAAGCTTTTTATATTGTGTTTCCATCAATTCCATTTCCTTAAGGTCACATAGGAGGTTCAATCCAATTATAGTAACCTCTCATCACACATTTACCCTAGTTGTCAGGCTTCTTGGGTAGATGTGGGAGGAGGGTGTTATAGAGTGGTATTAGAGCATGGTTCACCTCTCAGAGCATATGGACTATGTGTGTTGTTCATGCATTCGTGGCAGTTTCTTATGTGTCTCTTATGCTTGTATTCCATGTGTTTGTTGCATTTGCATGGTGTTGATCATGGTTGTAGTGAGGTCACCATGTGGAAGTCGATGGTGTTTTTGTGAGACACATCGCCATGAGTGTATGATTGGTTACATTTCGTTATGTCAGTTATGTGTATTATTCTTATATGCTTGGTTACATGTATTATTCTTGTAAGCTTGGTTTCAAGTATTGTTCATTTATGTTTGATTATATGTGTTTATGCATGTGTGTGGTTGATTACACATTTCTTATGCATGTTACTATTTGCATGTGTTCAATTGTACAATGGTGTAATGGTTTTTTTCATGCATGAGGTCATGGTATGCGTTGTTGATGAGGTCATGAATTGATGACTGGACTCTAGCTAGACTAATGGTTATATGGTTATGTGCTTATGTATCATATATCTATATGTTGTTATGATTATGTTATACATGTATCACGCTCATTTGATGGTCTTGCAGATGAGATATCCTCCTCGAATTATGCTAAGGTACATTGGTTTACTGCAGTTTGGTTTAGCTAACATAGTATGCCGTGCAGGAAAGAGATCAAATTGCTAGAAAGATGGTAGACTACAAAGGCTCTCCCTATGAATCAGATGAGAAATGTGTTGTTGGGCATGCTTCTGATTTGCTAGACACATTAAGAAGCTTGAAGGAATAAATAAGGAGATGTGAGGCAAACAATGAAAAAATCATGTAGGCACAAGAGGAACAAGAAGAGGTTAATGTTATACTTCTTTATAGTTTGTCAGAATTGCAACAAGGGCCACTTCAGATTAGCCATAGAAAAGAGGATAGAACTAATGGGGCATAAGGTAGTAGGTATCATGATGGTCACAATTCAGACAAAGATGACACTATTAGAGATGGTAGGTTGTTGGATACTCCACATAGGAGAGGTGATGGATACAGGTATTATTCTAGTTTTGGTTTGGATAAACATCATGATCATCATTGTTATCATCCTCACATGAGGAGTGATAAGGGATACTTACCAAATGAGTTTAGGAAAGAAAAGCCACCTACTTTTTATGGAGATGTGAAGAAGCCGGAAGATGTAGAGGCTTGGATACCTGGGATGAAGAAGCTATTTGAGTTGCATAATTACAAAGATAACATGAAGGCCAAAGTAGCTATATTTAGCCTAAGAGGTAAAGTCGACATGGTGGGGAGATGTGAAGTGGGTCAGAGACATCAGGACAAAAGAATTGAGTTGGCACACATTCAAGAGGCGTTTCAGGAAGAAATACTTGTTAGAAAGATAGTATGACATTAAGGCCAAATAATTCTATGAGCTAAAGATGGGATCAATGACAAATGAAGAGTACACGACTAAGTTTTTGGAGCTATTGAGGTATGTACCCTATCTTAAAGATGAGAACGATAAATTTTAGCAATTTTTCAGTGGATTTCCATTACCATTTAGAGATCGGATTGAGTATGAAGAGCCTCGATCACTTGAGGACTTTATTGGTAAATTGAAGCATTTCTATGAATAGTCAAAGCATAAGAACGAATCTCAGCAAGGATGCAAAGGGAAACACAAAGGTAAAGGTAAATGGCAGGCTAAAAGAATAAGGCCTCATAATGCAGATGAGAAAGAAAATATGGCACCAGAAAGATGTTCAATGCATCTAGATAGGGACATGGGTCACAAAAATAGCATAGAGGTGATGGTATTGGACAGTTGCAGTGTTGGAGATTGGTAAGGATCACCTTGAGAGAGATTTCCCATAGAATCAGGATGGTAGGCCAAATATATATAGTGTGCAAGAGGCACAAATTGTTGGGGATGGTTGTCAGAGTGTTCCTTGTATTTATGCAACATTGGATTAAAAACAAGCAGACCATGAGGCATCTATCATTGAGATGGACGATAAGCTTTGTTATCAAGTTATTTCTATTTTGATTGACCTTGGAAATAATTATATCTATGTTAGTCCTTACTTGGTGCATAAGTGTGGTTTGAGTAAGGAATTGTATGCAGAATCTTGGTTAGCACAGTTGGCTACAGGTACAATGAAGAAAGTTCATCATTGGGTAAGAGCTTGTGCATTTGGTTTGAATGTTATGCCTATTGCATCACATCTAAATGTATTATGTTGGGATCATACAATATGTTGATGGGCATGGATTGGTTGTATCTTCATAGGACCAAGGTAGATTGTTATGAAAAATCCATGAGAGTATTGATGACAATGGAGAACGAAGAGTCTTAGAGGGAAAGAAGAAATCCACATAAGTTAGGATGGTGACAACTATGGAGGCAAAGCGTAGTTGCAACAAAGGGTGTATGTTATTTGCAATGCACATTTCTAGTGACAAGGGTAAGGAAGTTAAGGATTCATATGTTTTGAGTAGGTACTCATTTCTACAATTGTTTCAGGATGTATTTCCTAAGGAAATTTCATAGTTGCCACCTCACGGGGAGGTATACTTTTCTATTGAGTTAATTCTAGGGGCGGCTCCAACATCATAGGCACCTGACAGTACAAGCACACATGAATTGTTAGAGTTGAAGTTGTAGTTAAAGGAAATGTTGGACAAGGGATACATTTGGCCAAGTTTATCACCATGGCGCACACTAGTATTGTTTATAAAGAAGAAATATGGTTCTCTCAGTTTATGCATTAACTACATGTAGTTGAATAAAGTGACTATTAATAACATGTACCCATTATCAACGATTGATGGTCTGTTTTGATTAGCTGAAGGGAGAAGTCGTGTTCTCTAAGATCGACTTGAGATTCGGGTACCACCTGGTATGCATCAAAGAGGAGGACATTTACAAGACAACTTTCTAGACTGGGTATGGGCATTATAAGATTATTGTAGTTCCATTCAGTTTGAATAATGCTCCAATGAAATTTATGTGCTTGATGAATAGTGTGTTGCGTCTATATTTGGATAAGTTTGTTATTGTGTTCATTAATGACAGATTGGTATATTCTAAAAATAAGGAAGAGCATGTCGACCATTTAACAATAGTGTTGAGGTTGTTGAGAGAACACTAATTATAGGCTAAGTTTAGGAAGCGCAGTTTCTTTCATACTAAGGTACAATAGTTGGGACATGTTGTGTCCAAGGAGGGCATTGTAGTAGATCCAAAAAAGATAAGGGCCATAATGGTGTGGGTACCTCCTAGGAATTCGATGAGGTGAGATCTTTCATGGGATTTGCAGGCTATTATAGGAGGTTCATCACGAACTTCTTGTAGATTGCTTATCCTATTACATTACTATAAAGGAAAGGTGAGAAGTTTCAATGGGCAGAGAAGTGTGAGGTTATTTTTTAGCAGCTTTATCAATTGTTGACACATGCATCAGTGCTAGAGATTACAGATCCAGACAAAGAGTTTGTAGTGTGCACATATGCTTGCAAGAGAGGACTTGGTGTAGTCCTTATGCAGTATGGACAGGTGGTATGCTATAAGTCACCAAAACTAAATGAGGATGAGAAAAACTACCCGACAAATGATTTGGATTTAGCAACGATCATACATGAATTGAAGATGTGGAGGAACTATCTTCTTGGCATGAGGTTTGTACTGATGAGTGATCACATTGGGTTTAGGTATTTGTTTGACCAACCAAATATGAACACCCAACAAGCTAAATGGTTAGATATGATTGGTGAGTTTGACTTCGAGATTAGGTACATCAAAGTAAAAGAGAACATGGTGGTAGATGCACTCAGCAGGCAAATATCGGTAAATCACTTAGGAGCTATGAGCTCCTATGGGACATACTTATAGGATAGGATCTTCTAGGCAGGTCAACATGACATCAGGTATATGGAGGTGGTGCATAGGTTGTAGCAGAGTACAGGTAGTAGTAAAAGTACTGGTATAGGTACAAATAGTAGTACAGGTACATGTGCAAGCGCACAGGATGTGGATTATTGTCTTACAATGGAAGGATTGGTGAAATTTAGAGATAGGATATATGCGCTAGATAACAGTGAGCTCAAGAGGGTGACCTTGAGGGATTTTCATGCGAAACCATATTTGGGTCACACAGGTTATCAGAAGACATTGACTACAGTGAAGAAATTTTATTATTTTTCGAATCTAAAAAAGGAAGCAGTAGAGTATGTGGTTAGGTGTTTCAATTATCAGCGTGTGAAATCATAGCATAAGCATCCATGTGGACTGTTACAACTGATTGTGATTCTAGAATGGAAATGGGAAGTCATTTAAGTGTACTTTATCATAGGTTTGTCGAGGACAGTGAGATAGCATGATTCCATCATGGTTGTTGTGGACAGGTTGACAAATGTTGCATATTACTTTCTAGTAAAGTCTACATTCTCAGCTAGCAATGTAGCACAGTATTCATTAGAGATGTGGTCAGATTGCATGGTGTTCCAAAGATGATTGTGTGAGACAGGGATGCAAACTTCATTTCTACTTTTTGGAAGAAGTTGTTTGCAGGTTTACCGATAGAGTTGGTCTTCAGTACAACTTATCATCTGTGGACAGATGGATAGATAGAGAGGGTCAAAAAGATATCGGAGGACATATTGAGGATGTATGTGATGCATCAACAATGGAAGTAGGAAGAGTATCTTCCACTGGTAGAGTTCGCTTACAAAAATGGGTATCAAGAATCTTTGAAGATGAGTACGTTTGAGGCATTGTATGGGCAGAATTCAAATACTCCCATTAGTTGGAGTGATCTAGTTAATAGGGTATCGACTTGATCGAAAATGTTGACGAAAATGGAACAGAAATGCAGTAAGTCAAGAAGAATCTAAAAGCAACACAAGATAGACAGAAGAGCTATGCAGATCAGAACAGGTTGTTTAAGGATTTCTAGGTTGGTAAACAGGTGTACTTTCACATCAAACCAAAGAAGAGCTCATTGCGGATTGGATCATGTGCCAAGTTGACACCATGATTTTGTGGACCCTTCAATATTAGTGAGAGGATTGGTCCATTAGCCGATTAACTTGCACTGCCTCCGAAACTGAAAGTCCATGATGTTTTCCATGTGTCATTGCTTAAGAAGTATGTTAAAGATGTTGATCATGTGATTTGATTGGTATGTATTGCAGGTGGAACTAGATGGAGAATTCTAGTCGAAGCCTCAAGCTATATTGCAGAAAAACATGCTCATGATCTGAAACTAAGAAATCAAGCAAGTTAAAGTGAAATGGAAGCACTTTGGGCCTGATGAAGCTACATGGGAGATGGAGGATCAAACGCAAGTTATGTATCCTTATTTGTTTTCCGACTGAGGAAAAGCTGTTTTGGTATGGTGCTTTGGTATATGTACATATGTATATGGATGTAAATACTGCCATGAGCTAATTTATAAAGCTCTAATAAGCAATATGGGTGTCATGTCACTACATTATCATGTTGGTTTGATTTTCAGTGGTGTGATCATTGTAAATATTTCATCGAGCTGTGTTACAAAGATCCATGGGAATTATGTTTGTGTTTTAGCAGTTTTGTTGAGGTATAGGTGTGGTTGAACACCAAGGACATTTTCCTCCAAGGACAAGGTTTCTGTAATAGCCCTAGTGAAAATTCCATGTAATAAAAGTTAATAAAGGAAAAAATAATAACCACGGTTGATGGGACACTTATTCCTAGCTGAATGTTGGGTAAGACATCGTAGTGTGGGTGTTCATCGGTTTATTATGGCTAAGGAAATTGGTAAAGGAAATGGCTAAGGCTTTGGAAAGGAAAAATTTATATTTTGGCACATTTATTTATGAAAATAATGGAAGCTAGGAGAAAAGGAGGTGAAAGGTTACCGGTTGCATGTGAGGAGTAAAATGAAGGAAAATAATGGAAAATAAAGAAAGTAGAGGCCTGATTGATCAAAAGGCTTTTGAGGATCAGTTGGTAACCTTTGGTCAATTTAGTTTTGGAGCTCTCTCATTATTCTCTCTCTCTGTTACTCTTGGACACAATTTTTTCTTAGAGCATTTTGGCATTGGATCAAGAAAGGAAAACAAGGCAAGAGTAAGCAAATATCAAGCAAGGAAGAGCAGGATCAAGCATCTACAACAAGATTCTTTGCAGGTATCGATTTGCATGTGTATTTTCCATTCTAGATTTGGCATGCATGGGATTGTATGTGGTTCTTTTGTTGTCATGGCATGGGTTTCAAATGATAGAACAAATTGCCTAGCCCGTGAATTGGATTGTGGGTTGCGTTAAAGCCTCATTTTGTGTTGCCTTGGTGGGCCTAGGAATCCTTGTCAGTGAATGGAAGGATTTATGATAAAGCCAAGAGGCGGTTTTCTCTCCGTTGGGCCTAGTAATTCTGGGTTGGGATATGTGGTAAAACCTGGCAAGTGGGTCTCGGTTTAGGGCTTAGTGATCTGGGGTTGGATTGTGGTAAAGCCTAGGAGACTAGGAGATAGGAAAATTCCTCGCGGTGTAGATGGAGAAATTTGGTGGCATCCATGCTTGTTTGGCCTAGAAATTGGGTGGAGATCATGTAAAGCCTATTATGACATGTTTATTGTGTTTCCCTAGTGATCTAGGATGGATCACGGTAAAGGTTGGTTTCTATTGATGAGGTGAGATGATTTATCCTTGAGATGCCCTGGTCATTTATTTGGTTTGAGTCCCACATTCATGCTTGGAATATGGCATGGGGGTGAATGGTTAAAGAGAGATTTGGCTCAACCATCCTATGGTCAGGTGGAACATGGTAGTCCCATCTCGGGTTTGGATTTAGTATCATCAATATGAGGTTATTTCTCATTGTATTTCTATGAGTATTATATTGATTTATATGTGGATCATATGGTTGTGATTTCATTGGTATTTCTATTGCTATTATGTTGGTTATGTATGTGTTTTATGACAGTGGCTATGTCTGGCACTCATCATGTTTTTACTTGTAAATGAATGGACAATGTATCTATGACCTAATAGATGATAATACGAGAAATGATATGAGGGAAAAATGATTCTTAGTGATTCTTGTATAGTTATGATATCCCTATGCTTAAATATGCTGTTTACACTTGTAGATTACATATTTCTAATATGTTTGACGGAATTCCTGTCATGGCTAATAAGGGTCTGGTTAAGGGCTTTTTTAATTATTTTATTTTGCATCACTGTTTCCCTATTATCTTATTGTTCTAGAGATGTCATTCAATTCTAAGCAGTGACTTGGGCTATGTGCCTGAAAAAGTGACTCAAATCTCGAGGATGCTAGCACAACACTGAGTAAAATAATCCATGGACGCTGGAATGCCTTGTCATGAGAGTGTATAGAGCCTCCCGGATGCTGATAAGTCTATAACATCAGAGTGTCCATAGGTCAAGTGGTCAAAAACTTCAGTGGGACCTAGGGGCTAGCTAGCTGAAGTGTTAGGATGGTTCTCAAGGGCCTTGTAGTTGATGTGGAAGGTATGTATGTTGTGATTCCGTAGATTCCATTTCCTTAAGGCCACATAGGAGGTTGAATCCAATTATAGTATCCTCTCGCCATAGATTTACCACTCTTGGCCTATTGTTTGGGTAGATGTGGGAGAGGGTGTGACATTTATATCATTTATAATGCTATGCAAGGCTAGATGATCATTTTGAGTTGTAGGTGAAAATTGTTTAGAAGTTGAGATCTAGAATGAAAATAATACCAATATAGGCCTATAATATGTTATGACACTAGCTCACAAAAAGATAGAAAAGATAGATCAATGCCTTAGAATTTAGCCTCTTCGAGGGGGCACCCTCCTTTACATTACATAAATGAAAAATTCTTGGATGATACAAATGATAAGACCTCCTTTCTATATATAGGAGTCTAAGGAGTCATAATATAATTAGAGTCGGCATAAAAATAATAATGTAAGGGCACAATAATAACAATAGTGGGATTCTATGGGGCACAATAGTAACAATATGTGGACTACATGGGTATAACAATATAATAAGGGGCCTAACATGCCCCTCTCCTTCAAAAAGTGTTGTCCTCAACGCTTGCGTAGTTCTTGATGCTTTTGTAGAATATTCTTGTCCTCCCATGTGGAATCTTTAGCGGGTAAGTTCTTCCACTTGATGAGATACTCTGAAATTGATCGATTTTGTAGTTGTTGGGTTCTTGTTTCTGTGACTGCTTTAGGTTCCAATATGATTTTTCCTTCCTCTTCAAGTTCTGGCAATATTGTTTGAATTGGGATCTTCTGCAACTTTTGAATGAGTGGCCACACTTCTTCGTCCTTCTTCCATTCATCCCTTGCTTCGTTTATCCAATCTGGTTGGAT
>APFE031559271.1:94206-115354 GCA_000404065.3 Pinus taeda
GTGAAAACCTTCCATGGACAACTTCTAAAACAATTTTGGTGTTTCTTTTCACCTTGGAATTCCATACAATTCCATGGATTGTCCAAAACACCTGGTTTCTTCTCTTATGCTCTAGATTGACATGGTATGGTATGCTACCTGAAAAGATGGACACCCCAGCATGAAAGTACCTTGTGGGAAGTTTTCGAGTCCATGTCTCACATTAATAGGCATATAATGTTAAGCTTTGCATTTGGTATTTTATAAATTATTCATATTAAAAATGTTCAATCAATTCAAAGGTGTCACTACAATGAGTTTATTCAAATTAACAAGTGCCACTCTAATGGTGTTCTCTCTACCCTTGATTTCATTGTAAATACGAAATGGTGATAGAAGTTGTCATTTCCATGGAATTAAAAGTGTATATGGGGATATTGCAATCCTTCTCTTGATGTTGACAATGTTATTTCAGACCTTTCTCGCTGTTGTCCTCCTCTTCATGCTGGTAGTGTTATTTCAGACTTTTATGATTGCAATACTCTTCTTGATGTTAGGAAATATTATTTCAGAACTTTCTCGATGTTTGTAGTGTTTTTAAAAACCTTTATATTGTGGGAGTGGGATTACACATTTCATAATTGTTTTTCTGATAATCATACCCACAGACCATAAACAGGTTTGTACAGTTTATCCATTTGTCCACACGATTCATTATAGTTCTTAATAGTTGAAACTTTGAAGAAGGGTAATGTGTGAAGAAAAATAAAATTTTATGCGGTGCAATGTGTTGTAATAAAAGATAGATTTGAGCCTGACATGGGGTGTTGCAACAATTTTGTTTTTGGATGATATTGACTAGTGTGGAAAATGCAAGCAAAGGCATTATGAGTGTGGAACATTGCAAACAAAAAAACACTCTAGTGAAGTATGTCTTCAAAAAGGAAGAAATGAATTCACTTTAGCAACTTTCCTTTATTATGATGAATGGAAGTTTACCGTGATGTGATCTATAACAAATAAAAATAGTTGATGTGTGATATACATCATGTTGCAAAGAAGATAATGCTTCACTTGAAAGTTTCCCTTTATCTTCATGAATGAAAATGTACAATGATTTGTTGTCACTACAACAAGTTCTGACACATTTTGTCATAAAATAAAGGACAAATTGAATTCAACACATTGTGCCATGACAAAAGATAAATCAAATGTGATATTCTTCATGTCATGATGAAAACAATTTTTGGGATGATACAACATATGAAAATCAAGTTTCTATTTGATGCAAAAAGATAATTTTTGGACAATTTTTTAAAACATTTTGAATGACAAAATTTCCTCTCAAGTAAGGGGAAAGCTCACTGCACATCTTCAAGAGCCTAGTCAATTCTAAGGGATAATCAAAACAAATTTCATTGGAGTGCTCTGTTCGCTCTTCGTAAATCCATTAAGGATAAGGAAAGGGATCTCAGAGGTAACCATAAACCACTTGTAGCTTAAGGTCCAGTCCCCCTAATCTTGGAGATGGCTCTCTCGCTGGATTAACTATCAATCTAAGAAGACTGATAGGATTTTCATTTTAGACTGGTTATTAAGCTCAAAGGTGGATGATATAGGATTTGATGGAAATGTTGGAAGTGAGGGCCACTAGAGTATAGGATTATAGCACATCAAGGCATGCTTGAGCCATCTAGATAACAGAGGCAAGGTAGGTGCACATTCCAAGTCAATTGTCAGTTGTAGTATAGCAGAGAATGAAAGAAACACAAAAATATTCAGCCAAATGTAACAAAACATATGGTTGTGAATTCTGTTACAAAAATAATAGCCAAATATTTAGAAGAAACTTGACAGAGAAATAAATAATTCTATCATGTATAAGATCAACTATTATCCTCAACATCTAAGGATGAATTCAAGATAATAGTTTCAACAAAGAACAATAATTTAACACAAAGGAAAACACAGAATTAAGACCATACACCACAAGAATCTCTGAAAATGATAACACAATCTCGACCTGAGATTTTATTAAAATAAGTTTACATTGGTATTCTTCCTCTCAACAATTCTCCATCCTTTGTTACATTGTGTATTTACCCTTTTATAGTACTTTAGCCAAGGGCCAAATACATTGCATTACATCCATATAAGTGGATCAACAGGTGCATTTATCATTTCTTCAAATAGAAATAGCAAGATTCAGGTAAATTACATAAACAACATGATTTCATCATCATCTTCTTGTAGTCCTCTGTAATGTCTTGAATTGCTTGTTGTGACGCCAAAAATCTTGTTAAAAATCTTCTTGATGCTCTAGTTCATCCCCTTCTCGGCATGTTTTGACAGATCACTATGTTTTTGTGACCAAAGGGAAGACTAAGGGAAGATACATCAAAACTTTCTTTGTATGATAGTTTTAAAACTTAGGGCCAAGCCTTTTTGGGGGTTAAACCCTTTAGTTGGGACAAGGGCCAATTCTTTGTATTATCACCATAAGGGAACATAAGACCATAGAACCACAACATATATGCACCTAGGCCCCTTTGGATATTAGAATATCACAATCAGCGATTTCACAGTGACACACATGATGGAACCTTTTAAAACTTGTGATTGTCGAACATCGATCACCCTTTGTGTTTTAGCCCTTGGTCCTGTGAATTCTCATGTGACCACATTCCCACCCTGTTATTGGAGTTCCTCTCCTGACAATCTCTAATTGACGGTTAATTTTGGTGTACAAAATCCTAACTTCCCTAATCGTAGATCACCTTTTCTGCTTAGTTCCAGGTCCTATGGCTATTCATGTGACTAGAGCTAGCGCTTATATTAGAGCCCCCTTCCCCGAAAATTTCTAATCGAAGGTTTCATGTTATGTTGAGATGTGCCTCAACCTTGCGATCGACGATTGTTGAGTCATCCTTGCCATGTCATTGCCACTTCACTACCATGTGTCAGCTTGTGAGTGGTGACACATGTCACCCATTTTTGGCCCCTCATGACCCTTGAAAATGCCGAATCCATCTACCACGTGTCCACCGTATGGTCATGTCATGGTGATATCAGCTGCAATGTGGGACTTATCAGAACCAATGAGTGTGAGACATGCGTCCCTTAGTGGATCCAATGACTGATTGCCCTGTGGCCTTTATCAGATCTAATCTTTTGCTGCCATGCGTCCCTTTGGGAGGAGAGAGAAAATACCCTAGTTGGCTTGGTTTTTTGAGAATTTTCCTTTTCAAGGCCTTCCTAGCAATTTACCACTAGAGGCATTTTTCCTGCAATCTTGATGATTTCAATATGTGACTACCTTGCCATGCCTTGTAAAACGTCGATCATCTATTGCCCCAACTATCGATATGGCCATATAATCTCTAGGATATAGGATGTGGGTTATTTGGAACCTCTGGGATGTAGGATGCGAGGTACCTCTAGGATGTGGGATACAGAGTACCTTTGGGATGTGGGATTTGAACTTTAACTTAGCCTTGTCCTTTGTTCTGTGGGTTTTGAAAGAGGATCTTCAACTTTCTCTAACTTTTGACCTAGAAATCGATTTTAAGTAATGAATATACCACTCGAAAGCTTCGTCTGAGCACTTCATGATGGAAACACCTGCAAGATGATTTTATAGAAGCTTGACAAGAAAAAATAATTCCCAACCTTAGACTACTTTTGAGTATAAGACTTGAAGGAATGAATGGCTTCTTAGAAAAGTAAATATTTAGGCTATGATAACTATGAATTCATAGGCTAAATTGAACAAAATGAATAGTGAGAGACCAATACCAATGATTCCTATTATAGGACTCTAACATGTTCAAAGTAGAGAAAATAAATATTCAACAAAGTGCATGTGATATTATTTCTATGCCAATATTCATTCTTGGAAGAAGTTATGTTGAATGGATATGGAGTTCAAAATGTATAGAATTAGGAGAATTTTGAGGTCTAAAATGAGTCTCCTAAGGAAAATAATAAAATAATAGCTATGAATTTTTAAAGAAAAATAACAAAAATATTTTTAAATACAAGCTTGAAAAATTACCTAAACTTGCAAAAAACCACTATTCAGACAAAACTGTCAAAATAACAAGAATTACGTATATGAAATACAAAACAACTTACAAATCTGATATCTCATAAATTCATAACTTAGCTGAAGGTGTCAACATTTCAAAACATTTTGATGATATGTCTATCAATCAAATAACATATCTCTTTAACCTTGTCATTTTAAGTCATATGTCCCAAAAAGCTTGAATATCAATGAATACCTAAAGATCAACCATGCATAAACACCTTAGAGTCATATAATTTACTTTTTAAGTGATTTTTCTATTACCTTCTATTGTGGTAAAACACAAACCCCCTATTTTAAATTCCATTATCGGGACCCTTTTAATTGATTGCTTAATATTATGAATTTTAGATTTTGATAATATGGATTGCTTAAATGAGTTCGATGTGTTCTTATCTACCTATGATAGCTCGTTTCATCTCATTTGGACATTTGGTTTGTAAATGCCATCTAATTGTTGATTGGAAGTTCTCATCTTCTTTGGCCTTATATATTGTACATTATCCTCTTATTTTATTAATGTTATTTCTATTTTGTAGATAGTCATTTGTATTTGTATATAATATTTTTATGTTGTATAATATGTATTACTTACATAGCATCCGAGACAAAGAACCAAATCTATTATCTAGGCCTAAATCATATTACAAAGTGATCATGGCCAAAGGTTTAGGCCCAATCTAATATATCATAACAAAAAACCCATCAAAGCACACTTATATATCAAAAAAATTACATCATGGGTTTTGATTATTGTGCATACTTTCAAAACTTTGATATCACTATAATCCATAGCCTTCGATGTGGCCCAGATTTTTTCCACATTTAACCTCCATTTCTTCTATTCCTCTTGCATCAAAACTGCCCTATCGGAACTTTTGCGGTTTATTCACTTGATTCGCGGACCCGATTTGATAATCAACTTCACTCTATATATATTGTGTCTGGCTGAATCAGAACTCTTCAAAGGCATACCACTCCAAACCTCTGATATGTGATATTGCAAAAGCTTTGGTTACTGATACAGTATCACTTCCAATCTCCAATTTTCTCTGATCACCCATGTTTGATATCGCAAAAAACCTCTGACTTGCTCAAAGCTCCAATATACTGACCCATTTTACTTTAAATTTTGATTAATTAAAATATCATGCCTATTCTCATATCGATGATTTTGTTTTGTGTCACAATTTAAAATCGCCAATCTCCGATTTGGCGACAAACCCGATATCACTATTAAAATGAATTTAGCATGATATCACATCTGCGCATATTACAACTTTCATATACTATCACATTTGATAATCGTAGATCACCGATATTATATGCGGATGTCATTAGTTGTTTTATAATGTTTTAATGTGATTTTGTGTTCGTTGTGTCAGAAATTTGAATATTGAAAATTTTTGAAGTGTGTCATGTTAAAACCTCTGATACCTATCTATGCTTTCCGCTTGTCACACTATGGTTTGGTCACTATAATAAAGTATGTATGGATATTGTCTAATGTTTTGTGGCTGTTGTTATGATATTCTCTATGATTTGTTAAGATTTGTGTGAATTATGATAAAATGCTCAGTCCGCTGTTTTATTCTGATTACAGGGATAATCGAAGGGGATGGTTCTGGAATATCTTGTGCTTCCAATAAACTACAACCACTTTAAAATTTTCGGAATTTAGTTGTATAAGACATTTTTTATTATAAAAGGAAAATGTTATATGTATAAGACTTTTTGTATTGCAAAATTCTCCGATCAATAAACTACAACCAATTTATGAAAATACACATCTTCTTTATAACCTAAAAGTCACTATTTAGACCTACTGAATATCACAAGTACTTTGTCTCACCTCATTTTAAAAGCTTCGATATCCATACTTGTTATAGACATTTTTGGGCACTACAACGCCAATCATAAATGTACATAAACTAAGGGCTTCTAAGTCCCTAAAAGTGTTGCTTCACTGCCTAAAGGAACAAGGTCAGTTGATTACATCATCTCCCAGAAGTTCTCCACTAAAAACTGCTCAGAAATGGTGAAAACTAGACCATACTAAATACCCAGTCCAGAGGGTGTGATGCATATCACCTTCCCAGTGTAAAGGGTGCGATGCATACTGAATAGCCCCTGTGTAGGGTGTGATGGTCGGGAATGGACAAATGGTAGGGACAATTTGCGAGGTGGAAGATCATGGAATCTTCTAGAAGCTTCCCCTCTGACACTTGCCTCTTTGTTTTCGACCGGGGATGAGTAAGAGAGAGGACACTAATCAAGACCCCAGAAGATGACTCACCCCCCTACAATCATCTATATATGGATCCCTCATCACAGAGATCCAGGGGCTGGAATCTTGTATCTTGTAGAGAAGTGCTATTGGTTTTCTGGTGTAACTTCATAGTGTTGGGTGATCTAAGCTTTACTTGAGGTGAAGAAGGGCTTTCTTGCTGGAGGATGATGCTGGGTCAGAACATATTGTTGTAATCCTCTTGCTACTTTTGATCTTAATAAAGCTATTCAAGTTTTCCTCCATATTCTTGTACGTATGCTTATATATGCATTTGTATGGTTAACACATATCTGGTCCTGTGTTATTTATGAATATAGATCTTTGTTCTTCGATAGTAGTATGTTGCTGTGATTCCACAGGTGCTCTTTGAAGCTGGGTAGACGAAGAAGAAGCGGCAAAGCTCTATGAGGAAGGAGAGGAAACAAACAAGGAAATCAAGCGCAAGACTAAGGTTGGTCTCCTTTGTTCCACTCTTATCTATTTTCATAAAGGAAACGAAAGTAGACTTTACTTGTTTGTTTCTAAGATAGCTACCAGTCTTAGTGGGAATAGCAGCATCTGAGTGGAAACTATTCCCAGTAACACTTGGATACCACTAGTTGGAAAAGAAATATCCATAGTCAGGCAAGGAAGGCCATTGCTAACTTTTGGTACTATTCTGGCATACCTTTCCACTGTGCCATAAGTCCTTACTGGCAAGCTGTGATTGATGCAGTTGTTGTTGTAGGTCCAAGGTTCAAAGCTCCTTCATTAGAGAGCATTAGGAAAAATTTGCTATTAGAAAGTGTTGAAGATGCCATGCTTGTGCTATTTGAGTTTCATTCATCATGGGTAGAAACAGGGTGCACGATCATGAGTGATGGATGGACAAATCATAGGAATAGAACTTTAATAAATCTCCCCGTATCTTATCTAGTAGGTACAATGTTTCTCAAATCAGTGGATGCCTCAGACAAGGTTAAGATTTCATAACTTATTTGTAAAATTATGGAGGAAGTCATTCAAGAAGTGGGAGAAGAACATGTTGTACAAATTGTCACCCAAAATGCAGCTAATTATATGGTTGCTGGTAGACTTTTTGAGATTAGGCACCCCACTATTTTTTGGAGCTATTGTGTTGCCCATTGTATAGATTTAATGCTTGAGGACATTGGTAAGCCTCATTGGATACATGAAGTTGTGGAGAAGGAAAAATCCATAACCAAATACCTATACAATCACGTTATTGTCCTAAACACCATGAGAAAATACACCGAAGGTAAAGAAATTGTTCGACCTGTAGTGACTAGATTTGCAACAAATTTCATATCTTTGCAATTTGTGGTTGAGCAAAAGATAAATCTGAAGAGGATGTCCTTGGGACCTGAGTGGATGGCATATAAACATTCAAAGACCCTTGAAGGCATTGAAGTTGTTGAACTTGTGTTTAATGGCGGTTTCTGTAAAGATGCCAAAGAGATTATCGTTGTGATGGAGTCCCTTGTTAGAGTTCTCAGGTACTTCAAGTCTTTTAACTTTTTCATGTTTTAAATTTCATTTCAAGCTTCTTTTTATTTTCAATGTTTCATATTAATTTAAATTTGAAAGCTTGAACTTTCAGGATGGTTGATGGTGACAAACCTGCTATGGGTTACATTTATGAGGCAATGGATCTCGCAAAGGAGGCCATCAAAGGAAGATATGAGGATGAGGAGGCAAAGTATATGCCTCTTTGGGACATTATTGATGCACATTGGGATATGAAATTGTATTCCCCCTTACATGTTGCTAGGTACTTCTTAAACCCATAGTATTTTTATGATAAGAGCAAAGTTAATGAGGATGGGGAGGTTCATAGAGGACTTATAACATGCATGGAAAGGTGCTTCCAAGATCCAAAATTTCAAAGTCGCGTCTTTTCCCAACTATAGGATTATAAAGCACCACCTAAATTATTTACCTATACAAATGTTATACGAGAAAGGTCTAAGGTGTTGCCAAGTACCCTTTGAGGCTTGAAGCCTTTATCAGTTCATTAATTTTGTTTAAACTTTATTTTGTATGTTAAATGTTTTATTAAATTTTGTTGTCCTTTTAAGTTTTTACTATTTAGTATTTAGTACGTCTACTCATGAACCCTTACCACTTGCTAGGTCTTTGGTGGCAAAACTTTTCTAGTGATACGCCAGTTTTGAAGAGATTGTCCATTCGAATCTTAAACCAAGCATGCAGTGCTTTAGGTTGTGAGTGCAACTGGAGCATGTTTGAGAAAATACATTCTAAGAAGCGCAACTGATTGACACAAAAGCACTTAAATGACCTTGTATTTTTCCATTACAATATACAACTTCACAACAAGAAAATACTAGGTGAGAGCTTGAATTTGAAGGTTTCATAATTTGATTTGGAATTTAAAGTTTAAACTTTAAAGTTCAAAGTCAAACTTAAATTCACATTTCAATGTCTCATGATAATGATAGGTTTAGATCATTCACCAATAGACCTTATTTGCAAACTACAAATGCAGCAAATTGGGTCCAATTAGAGGAGGCTCCTCTTTTAAGCCTACATGACTTGAAGAACTTTGAGAGTCAAGAAAGCGGAGGAGTGGGAGGAATCGCTTCTAGTTCTCACTCTTAAGAGTCTTAGACTCTTAGTTACTGATTTTTTCTAATTAGTATGCAATTGTTTGTAAACTTTTAGAAGCAGTTGCTTCTAGTTCTTTGTAGTCACTAGTTAGGAGTCATGACTCAATAATTTGGATCTTGTTTGGACTCATAACATATATGAGATTCTTATTCATTAATGATATTTTGGACATCTATTGATATTATGAATTGTTTGTACATGGCTTTACTGAATATCAATGAAAAATGTGTTTTTTTTTTTTCAATATATGTGTATATTTTTATTTATTGAATTCACTGATTTTTTCCCGATTCTTTTCTGATTTTTCCCCAACCTGATTAAAACTCTTAGCTCTTTTGCCTTATTGATTTATTGTCTATTCTAAGTCTGGTAACGTTGGTTACAAGTTTCATTATTCAATTATGAGTGCTAAGGTGTGCTAGAGAGTGCAAATGCATGCTGAGGAGTGTTAGGGAGTACTAGGACAACACAAGGGAGCACTAGATCAAAATGCATGGAAGTGAATGAATATGAGGGTGTGTTGGGGAGTGTCAATCAGTGCTAGTTGTCATGCCAAGGAGGGAGTGACAAGGTATGCTAAGAATGGGTAAGGCATGTCAGGGAATATCAAGAAGTGCTAGAGTGTGCTAGGTAGTTCCGAGGTGTGCTAACATGTGCCAAATAGTTCTAAGGCATTCCAGGTGCTAAGACATGCTAGGATGTGCAGGGTGCCAGAGTATGCCAATATGCGTCAAGGCGTTTCAAGGCAACAAAAAGAATAACCAAGCTAAAATGAAAGGAAATGAACACGTAAGAGGGTTAATAAGTCGGGACTTTATCTTTTTCAAAAGGGGCATGCTAGGCACACTAATAATATGTTCCAATACATGCCAAGTGCCAATGTGTGCCAAGTGCTAAATTTTTTCAATGCAATATTATGCCAAGGAGTCTAGGGCATACTAGTGACTACAAGGAATGCCAACACATGATAGGGGAGTGCTATGCTATGATATGGCATGCCAACATGTGCTTTGGCATCCTACTCATGGCAAGATGTTCTAGGTACAAAGAAGTTCCAAGAAAAAAGATGTTCCAAGACATGTGAGGTGCTAAGGAATGTTAGTGTATTGTTCCAAAGCATGTTAAGGTGTGACATGAGTGTTGAGGAGTGCTAGGTCTCTATCATTGTAGAAATTTCACCTGTAGAACAAACCGATATATGCAATGTCCTAAAGCATAATACTTGTTCTACTTCTACAAAACATTAACCGGAAGCATAATCGAATTCATGAGCAACATCAAGTAGAAACATGCATAACTGATCAAGAGAAATAATCACACATAACACAAGATATATCCAGGGGAAAGCACCAACATAAAACCCCAACCATGTATTATCATTCAAGTGGAGATCCTCAACAACATACAAATAGAATCAGCTCAATAGCTATCCTGCTCTCTCTGTAATCAGAAGATGAAGATCATAGACTACTTAGGCTTCAATATATAGGCCACAAGTCCTCCAATATCCTATAATACGTATTTATCTTAGAAATAGATCTTCCTCCATGCAAGGAATACTTACTAGAAATATCCAAGAATCTGATAGTACATTGTCCCACATTTGATCTCAACTGGGTCTCTAACAGAACTGACATGCATCAATTATCCATGAGTGAATCCTCAGTTATCTAAAACAATAGTTGTCACATGCATGAAAGCATTAACAAACTATATTTTATTATTTTAACAACTTGTTAAAATAATCTAACTGGACTTGACTAGTTAGAACTAAGTCAACTGATTCTCTCATTATAGAACTCATACTTATTCCCTCAATCAGTGGAGGAAATTAAGGATAAATTCCTCAATCAGTGGGACAACTCATGTGCATGCTCACAAAGACTTCAAATTCGAATTTCCTTAACTAATTAACTCAACTGAATTAATTAATTAATATTTTCAACTGCTGTTAAGACCAAAATTAATTTTACTTCCTATAGATAGACTAGGGACTGCTATAAATAGGAAGGGACCTAGAAATGCTATTCTTAGAACTTTCTATTTTTAGCAGTTTCACTTCTCACCCAATGTGGCCAATGACCTCACTAGCCAAACTACTATTTTTAGACATGCTATTTTTAGCAGGTATATTTTTAGCAGATTCTAAATTTAACATTTCTTGTTGCACATTTTTCAACACCATTGTCATCGAATACCTCCTCCATGCGATCCTTGCAGTCGATGAAATTAGAGTTTCCTTCCAAGGAATACTCTAGCCTTAGCCTGTTGAAGGTCATATTTTCAATTCTTAACAGATCTTGCTACATTGAATTGCAAATTTGAACCTCTTGAGAAACAAATTCGAAATTCATTCTCTAATGTGAATCCTTCTATGATACTATGTAGAAATTATGGTGTAGATTTGCAACTCATCATGAAGTCTTTTCAAAATCATAATACACAGACCTACTTTACTGCTCTATGAAAGTTAATTCACAATTTAGAACAAAAAATTCAGACATTCAATAAGAAATAAAATACATGCACACAATATTTTTCATGGGGAAAGCAATCTTCTAATAACTCCAATGCCTTCTTGCATCAATCTTATGAATATAGATGTATTACAATTGATTTATTCAACTATGCACAACCCGTAAGTGAATAACCTATCCCTCTGCTCACTAAGAAGGTTGTCCATAATTTATGAAAAAGAGACATTATGTATGGAAAAGATACAAGTGAAAAGATGTTTATTTTTAGAATAGACAATATCTCCTATCTCTCTCTCATCCCAATCCCAAAATCAATAAGGAATATCATTTAAATTTAATGCCCCAAGCTACATTTTTAGGACATACTTAGGATTCTTAAGAAAATTACCCAAAAGGTAACACAATTCTTGTTATTGTTAGACCTATGCAATAGGGATATCTCTAACATCCACTTTAACAAGCATCTTTCCTTGTGCTCAATATTCTCAATAAAAATAACATACTTTGTGGTGTTGATGAATAATTTCTATTAAGTTTCTACTTTTATGAATCTTGGGGAATTCCTAAACATAAACTTCTTAGACTAAATAAGAAGCGATCGATTTGTAATATTCTTTTTTTTGTGGATATGGTTAAAGTGGACAGAATTTACCCATGGTATTTACCGTGATAGTTGCTCATGGCATTGACCCATGGTATTTGCCTTCTTTTTTCGAGTGAAAACAATAAAATAAAGTCTCTAGAGATTAAATGAAGCATATAAAAGGGGATAGGAGCCTAACAATGTAATAATCGAGAGTTATTTATCTAATTTTCTTTTGTTGAGAGCTTATCAAGGCAATTTTTAGTTGATCCCAAGGACGAAAACCCCATGGGAGTAATTTCTCTGGTGGATCCATCGAGGATCTAAGATTGTGCTTCATCATCTTTAATTTCTCTATTGATGGGAAGCCATACATGCCAAGGCACGAGCTTTAGTAGTGCTTCTATGGGCATGTAATTTTCTTCAAAGTTATTTACATAAATAATATGCTGCATTCTCAGATATTTATTGTGTTCGGTGTTTCTACTGTAAGAATTTTATTAGAACACCTACAATGTACCAGAACTGATTAAAATTTTCATGATTGGGAAATTACAGTGGTATCAAAGCTGTGCATCCTACTAGCCTGAGGGTTTTATTGCAAAATTCTAAATTATTTGCAGGTTTATTTGGAGGTTTCATGCAAGGAACTTTGGTGGAATTTATGCTCACCCTAGCCAACATTTCCATCTTCGATGGTATTTCGTATCATCCTACTTGGTTCTATTTTTTGGTTGATTGGAAGAAGAATTTTCTGCATTATTTTGAGAGTTATTATTTTATTACAAAGAAAAGAGAAAACATTACTTTGCCAAATTTTTAGATTGGACCTAGGTCTGCTTTACCATATTTATTCAATCAAGTTTACGGGGTCGAGATTGAACCCCTATCAGATTTGAGGGTCTCTTTTCAATTGTATTGCAAGGCTTTGAGATTTGTTGTAGAAAGTACTACCATCTTGACTATAATTTGATTACAGGTCTATAGAAATCCAACGGAAGAGTTCATCTCCTTCTAGTGGGTCAAAGACCAAGGGTTCAAAGGCAAAATTCTGAGCACAAGTATCATATCGAATTATATCCATTTCATTTCAAGATCAATGGTATGAATATATTTTTGTAATCTATATTGGAAAGAGGCTGGATCTTTTAAATATAAGGAGGAGAATATACCTTTCGATGCCATTTTTAACTTTCTCATAGATCTAAAGTGTCTCCTTGAAATAATTGTGGATTGATTTCATTGGAGGTAAACGAGGTCAAATTGCAAAGGTTGGAAGGTTGAGTTTCTAAACTTGATCCCACGGAAGAATATAAATTATTTAATCAAGCTCATCCTAGGATTGAGGTTGAACCGATAGCCAAATTTGGAGATTGATCACATGGAGGCCAGATTTCTTTTCCAAAGACTGAGGGTTTCAAGGGTCCTTGCTCCACGCATTTTCCAGAATTCTTTCTCTTATAGTGTTTTCTTCTCAAAGATGTACGAAAAGAACCCACTTAAGAATGTGGATGATAAACAATATCAATAATATAAATGGCTGCTAAAAATTGTAGATCTGCAACAAATGATAGAATCAAAACCTACGAAAGTCCTAATCTATGACACTATCATAGTTAAACAACAAAAAGAAACAGTAATAACTCAAATAATCCAATGGAAACTATATATGCAAAGAATAGATTTTATTATAACACTTGTGAAGGGAACAAATAAATGTTACTTGTCCCCCTCTATGGGATGGGTTCTTGGCTATCCTCAAATGTCTTCATCTTCTTTAGAGTCTCTCTCCTCTATAATGTGAAAACCCAACAAATAAAATGTTTGAGCTTAATGGGAACTCAAATGGCAGAGAAATGGAGTGCATCAATGAAAATAATCAAAGTTACAGTAGTGAGTGCAACAATGAAAATAGTCAAAAGTGAATAATGAATGGAAAACCCTTCTGTTTATAACAAAATATTGAGTTATCCTCGAATAATAAGCATTAATAAAATATTATTAACTCCATTCTTGGAATAACCACTTGGAATATTTTATTGTATTTGGTTAGGAGGGAAAAAATATTTAGACTTTTATTTAGAAATAATAAATAAATAAATGATTTATTTATCATCTCAACAAATTGGTTAAGGAATAATAAAGAAATAATGATTTATTTAATTATTCCCAAGGGATTTTTCAAATTTGACAAGGAATAATAATTAATTATTCCTAGAGAAAAATAAGATAATTAATAATTTATCTATTGATTTTTCATAATTGGGTCAAATATGAAACGGAATAATAATTGAACAATGGTTTAATTAATTATATCTAGAAGGAAATCAGATAAATAGTGATTTATTTAATTATTCTGCATGAGTTTAATTATAGATTACTTCACAAAGGTGGTTTATTAAGTAATTTTTCGTAGTGAAATAAATTTTACTATTGTAATGTTCGCTTTACATGGTGTAGTTCGATCCATCTAGATGATCAATATTTTGATTATAACAGATTTCCCACCAATGTACGAGTGTTAGGAGGAAAACATATGAACGAACTGTGTTGTAAACACACAATCACTACACAACAAAGTTGAGAGAGAGAGAGAGAGAGAGACCAATGCAATTGAAGTAGGAGGATAGGGATAGAGGGGGAAAGACCAATGCAAGTCACCTTTTATGTTGTGGTACCGAACCTCAATGAGGCAGGGGAAGCATACATATATCCGCCGAGATAACTTAGTACAAAAATAATGGTGTGCTGAGAAACATCAAACTGTGCAATGAAGTACATGCTGAATGGTACATGACATGTTGGCATAACTGATTCTGAAAATAATACAATGTGTCCCATATATATAATGGACCTAGAAAAACATGAGCCAAGATTGAATATAATATGTACTGATTACATGAGATATAATGGCCCTTCCCTAAAAAAATGGGTTGGAGGGAGGGTAGAACAACCAAAGGAGCCATGTTGAACAAGGAAGGGATCTGCAAAACTAAATGGATCATTTGAAGGAGATATGCATGCTATGAACACTGTGATTCGTACGAATCGAACCCATTATATTTGCGGAACTACATCTAAAGTTGTAGCATAATAGGAATGCATTCGAACATGTGGGGGGCTACCTGAAGGGCCACCCCCTCATGAGGTCTCAAACATCTCATGCACACCTAGGAACTGCTGGTAAAATCCGCTGCATCACTCGACCATCGAGTGTATGGATCACGAACATGAAAGAACCAAGTCAAAGGGAAATAATGAGTCCCTCTAATCGATCCAAAGTACCAAACAAGAATGGAAGTTGGAACCAAGATACACTGCCCTCTAGGTCGTTCCTATGGAATAAATGAGTTGATGTCGATAGAATAGGGCCCATGATAGGTGAGGCAATGAGGATCCTCAACTAAGGTATGAGCGAAAATAGTAATGTGACTGATGGACTGACACTAGGTATTGTTGAGTCCCAAACTTACATCTTCCCTATATACCTTTTCAACCTTTTTTCTCCAGTTACCTGAACCTCCAAGCTATCAAATCATTGCATATTAGTTTAAAAAGAGCATATAAATGGTTTCCTAACTATGTCTTGTGACTATTGTTTGATTTAGATTTTTGCTCAATAAGCGGCGGAATCTTGTCAGTTTCCGCAGCTAGAATCAATTTTCGCAGCCTTTTCGTTGAATTCTATGTTACAGGTGTCTACTGGAGAATCCAGCCACATGGGCAAGCTACAAATGATGTGTACATGGAACGTGTCCCCTTGGTTTAGCCGAATCACCCACAGAAGCCCATGGTCAAAGCAAGTCAAACGGTGGTCAACACAAAGAGTTTTGCGGTGGTAGGACTCTGTTTTTCATCATGAGGAGGATTGCGTGGCAAGATCCTAAATCTCAGGAGGTGTGCTAACACCTGGGGACTGCCCGTGAACCGAATCTAACAAGCCACCCTCCTTGGATTTATTTCCCACGGTTACCATACTGCTAGATTTCTGAATATGGTCATTTACGTGTCTGTCTACCAGCACAGATCTTAGGAATTAGTTATGTATTTCCTGCTATAAATAAAGCATCCTCGTATGCATATAAGCTAGCTTTTGATATGTAATTTTGACTTTTTTTAAGAGCCATCGTGCCGTGACTTAGTCCTTATGTTATGACTGTAATTCAATATATGAGAAGACACTGCTTTTAAGTTCAAATCCATGATTTATTTCTGATTGGTCGAGGCTGCAAAGGGCCCCTGTACACCAAGGTTCTGTAGTTACTGTATAGTTCCATGTTTTCTTCATTTACACTCTTGATGCCATAGATGTTTGCTTGTATATATTACATTGCTCATGGTATTCATGTTGTTTGTTGTTCATAGTTTCTTTTATGCTTTCTAATGACTGTCAACTGATCAGTGTTTTCATTTCAGGTTCTAATAGATAGCCTAG
Source organism: Pinus taeda (assembly GCA_000404065.3). Lineage (NCBI taxonomy): Eukaryota > Viridiplantae > Streptophyta > Pinopsida > Pinales > Pinaceae > Pinus > Pinus taeda. The sequence continues at coordinate 110,686 of APFE031559271.1, forward strand.
GGCAAGTGCATATATCTTTTTGATGACTAATGACATGATGGAATTATCTTGTCCTTCTGCTGATTTGTTTTCTTAGTTATAATTCCAGCACTGTTTATTTCTTTCAGTTTTTCTTTGTTCATTTACTTTTCTGCAAGATAGATATTATACTATTCATATCATTTTCAGTTACCTCCTATAGCCAAAGCGAGTCGAATGGTGAGGGATTGAGTGTGAATGTATAGTTTGATACTAGTTTATTTTCTTTTGCAAGTTAGTGATTAGATTACTCATATCATTTTCTGTTACCTCCTATAGCTAGAGTGATTCGAATGGTGAGGGATTGAAGGATGAATGTGTAGTTTGATCTTATTTTTATTTGATGCAATTTAGATATCAGATTAGCCAGAGCGAGTCGAATGGTGAGGGGTCAGAAGTGAGGTGATGTGATATGGTTTAGTTTACTTTTCTTACAGTTTTTGAATTGCTTTGAGTTCAGTTTTTTTCTTTTTATATAGCAACAAGGATACTGGGTTTCATAGTCACTAGTTCACTGTTTGGTTTAATTAGAATTTAGGTACATCTTTATTTCCTCTTAGTAGTTGATTTCATCATTGCAAGTTTGAAAACCTTTTTGAAAACTTTGATGTTTGCAAATTATTTTAAAGGTCACCATTGCTTTGAATACTTATATCCATTCTTGATTTTTAGAATTACCATCTCACATTAGGGAATCAACAAGAAGATAAACCCAAAAACAAACCAAAAATCATAAACCACAAAGAAGTAACAAATTAGTTATCTTGCATATAGAGTGCACTTCAATTTAGCAGTTTACGACTCCTAGATTGACAATTAATTTAGCAATTCAGGACACAATAAATTGACCAAAAATTTTGGCGCCATTGCGAGTGAAGTGAAACTAGGTAGCCAATTTCTTAAAAAAAAAAAAAAAACAAGAATATTTCAAGGAAGGTAAAAATTGATGATTTCTCAAAGTATGGTCTCCTCTTACACCTAGTGTGACCTGGAGGATTAGAAAAGAGAGTTATTGATTCAATAAATTCTTGAGTATGCTCTCTTCTTACACCTAGAGTGATCTGGAAGATCATAAAGAGAATTATCAACCCGACTTGAAGAAAATAAAAATGACATGCATAGAGCAAGAGATTCTAGGGGAAGGTTTATAGCTAGGGCCAAGAGTTCGATTTTTACAACTCCATCTACTCCAAGGTATAGACAAGATACACCTCCATCATCTCCAACTCACACTCCTAGCCTTAGGATCCCTAGAATTCAAGAGGCAGTAGTTGAATTAGGAGACTCTCCCACACTATCCACCGAATCTGAGTTAGGGAAAGACCCTTTCTTTACTTCTATAGGAAAACACATTGTAATTGAGGAAGTAGAATCACCTGAAGAAGAAAAGAGAGAAATTCTTCCTCGTTCACCATTAGTAGAAGAACCAGAGGACTCTAAAATCTCTGAGGAAGTTATCATGATAGAGGAAGTAGTAAACGGATTTGGAGGAGGTAGAGGTAAAGGTAGAGGAGGAGGAAACAATGGAGGAGGTAGAGGTAAAGGTAGAGGAGGAGGAAACAATGGGGGAGGTAGAGGTAACAACGGGGGAAACAGGGATGGAGATAACTCATTTGGATTTCATATAGTTGATGAGGAATCTTGAACAACAATGAAAAACATCTCACCATTTTTCCTTCCAAACTTTTATGGGTTGCGAAGTGAGAACCCTGAAACATTTCTATTTGAGTTTGAAGTCGTGTGCCAAAATTATGATTATATGGAAGATGCTCAAAAAGTCAAGTTGTTTTCTTCAACATTTAAGGGAGCCGCTCTAGAATGGTTCATGGGGTTAGTCACTCAATCTATTAGGATTTGGAATGATATGAAACAAACATTTTTGGATATATACCTAGACTATTGTATGCCCACCAATCATAAGGATGAGGTATTCAAAGTGGTACAAAAAGAAGATGAAAACTTGGAGGATTTACTTGAAAGATTTCAATACAACCTGAAAAGAGAAAAAATGAATAACCTAGATGAGGAAACCTTGAAAGCCCTTCTATTAAAAGACATTAGAGATGAATGGATAGATATTTTGAATATGATGGGGAAAGGAGATATATCTCAACTTCCACTTCATGATATAGTAGAGCTATGTGTCCATCTCTCAAGGCGAAAATCTAAAACTGAAAAAGGGCCTAGAGATCCTTCTCTCATTACGGTAAACAAATCTGCAACTGGATCAGTAAGGAGGGCTGCGATTGGCAACATGCTTGATGAGTTCAAAACAGATATTCTAGAGAGTCTTACTGCGCAACTAGACACCCTTAAGATACAAAACAAGCAGAAAGCAGAAGCTGAAGGTCCAAAATGTAGGAAGAAACATGCTCTAAGGGAATGCCCCTTGGATGCAAAAGTTGTAGAAACATGCGCAATTTGTTCAAAAAGCCATGAGACCAAGGATTGCCCTTCAATTCTTGGGCTCAAAGCTATCTTTCAGAAAGACCCAAATTCGATTGAGTCTCTTTGTTTTGTTTCAAGGAGACCTTGGCAGGGGCAACAAAATCAAGGGTTTAACAACCCCACCAACTTTCAACCCCCACCAAATTGGAATCCTTGGCAACAACCTTGGTCCCAACATCAAAATCCATTTCAATCATGGGTACAAGGTATGCAAAATCCTTATGGGAGATTTTCTCAATTTTATCAATATCCTTCATCTTTTCAAAATCAACAAGCTCCGCAACTTCCAAATCAAAATCCACAACTTTCATTACCATTTCCACAACAACAACAACCTTCTCAATAGAATCCAAATTCCCAACTCTTGCTTCCATTCCAAAAAAAGACAAATCAATTACCTTCCCAGCCATTGCCAAATCCTAATAATAAAAACCCTCAAAATGCTTACATGGTAGAAGGACAACAATTTTCTACCTATATGATTGTTCCTCTCAATGATGTACAACTTAGATCTGGTAGAGTTTTAGACAAGCTTTCTATAGATGGTCAAAAGCAAAGCATTTCTGAGGAAGAATCTCTTAAAGCCAATAAAGGTTTTGAAGAATCTCTTCAAAACCTAAGCACTCAAGAAGAAAAAGAAAAAGAGTCAACCCCCACAACTCCTATAGTTGAGCAACCTGCATCTTCATCCACACCTCCTTTTCCTGAAAGATTACAAATTGATAAAGGAGTGGAAAAACAAATCTTGTTGTCTGACTATGATTTTCTAGATGAACTAAAGAATGTCTATATCAAGATTCCCTTGTTACAAGCCATTAGAGAAATTCCTATTCTAGCAAAAACAATAAAGGAGTTGAGTCTCAAATGACCAGGAAGGAAACCAAGAGATACAAGAAGAATCCACCTGGTAGGAAAAATTGAAAATATCATGATGGGAAAAATTACCATGCAGAAGTATGTAGATCCCGGTAACCCAATTGTCAAAACACATATCAATGGGGTAGAAATTCCAAATACTTTGATTGATTTAGGGGTTGCTATCAACATTATGAGTAGACAGACTATGGAACAGCTAAAACTTCCTAATCTTCTTTTTACACCTACTTTACTGCAACTTGCAGATCGATCAATTATCAAACCAGATGGTGTATTAGAAGACATTTTAGTCTGCTTAGATTCTTCAGAATATTCAGTCGATTTCATGATTTTAACTTCCAAGAGTAGTCTAGGAGGGCACCCACTCATTTTAGGAAGACCTTGGCTAGCCACAGCTGATGCTTTTATCAGTTGTAGATTTGGGGATATGTATATTTCTAATGGTAATTCGACAAAGAAATTCAATCTATATCCTCCAGCAAAAAGAATTACAGAAGTAGGAGATAATGACTGGGTCGATGATGAGGACACTATACAACCTGTCTTTACCATTTCTGATATCAATGAAGATAGTCAAATTCTGAACACATTAGAAAACTTTGAAACATCTTCAGAATATGACCACACACCATTTCAGTTAAATTCTGAAATTGAGTATCTATCATCTAGGGATATGTCTCTTTACTCTATGGAAGAGTTTGGTAGTTCCACCAATGAGATTTTTGCAGGTAAAACATTGAATATCAATAAAAACTTGGAAAGATCACAACAGGAAGAGCTAACAAAAATCTTGAAAAAACATTCTACTGCATTTGCATGTGAGTATACTTATATGAAAGGTATTGATCCTAAGACTTGCATTCATCACATCTATATTGAGGAAAAAAATAGACCAGTCAGACAACCTCAAAGAAGGATGAATCCAAACCTTAGGGAGATAGTGAAAGAAGAGCTCCAAAAACTACTCAATGTAAACTTCATTTACCCAATTTCAGATAGCTAATGGGTTTCTCCTTTGGTTATAGTACCTAAAAAGAATGGTAAATGGAGGGTATGCATTGATTAAAGGGAATTGAATAAAGCAACTCTGAAGGATCACTTTCCTTTACCCTTTATCGATCAGGTATTAGATACTTTAGTAGGCAAAAAGTACTTTTCATTTCTGGATGGTTTTGGTGGCTATAATCAGATTCAGGTGGCACCTGAAGATCAAGATAAGACCACATTCACCTGTCCATGGGGAACTTTTGCTTACCGAGTGCTTCCTTTTGGATTATGTAATGCACCTGCAACATTTCAAAGGGCAGTGCTAGGAATCTTTTCTGAT
>APFE031559271.1:115374-138067 GCA_000404065.3 Pinus taeda
CCTTATGCCATTTACTATACCAGTAAAAATTTGACTCCCATTGAGTTGAACTATACTGTGACTGAAAAAGAGTTCTTAGTTGTTGTTCATGCAATTAATAAATTTAGACATTATATAACAGGCTATGAAACTTTTGTCCATACTGATCATTCTGCGATTAGATATCTAATGAACAAACCTGTTACTAATGGCAGAGTTACAAGATGGATCTTACCTTTACACGAATTCAATATTACTGTGTTGGATAGACCAGGAAAAGAAAATACAGTAGCTGATTTCTTGTCTAGGATCCGAAATACTAAAGAAGATTCTCATGTAGAGGATAAGTTTCCAGATGAATATTTATTTGCAGTAACTACTAAGACGCCTTGGTATGCAGATATTGCTAACTATTTGGTTACAGGGAAACTACCTCCACATCTATTTCCTGGTGAAAAAAGAAAAATTATTCAGGAGAGTTGAAAATATTCATGGATTTCTAACGAATCGTTTAAAATAGGGCTAGATTGTGTGATCAGAAGATGTGTTTGGGAAGATGAAATGCCTGACATCCTTAAGGCATGTCATGATGAGCCATGCGGTGGACACTTTGCTGACAAAAGGATGGCCTATAAAATCCTTTCTTTAGGATATTATTGGCCTTCCCTCTTCAAGGATACAAAATAATATGTCAAAAGGTGTGACAGCTGCCAAAGAGTAGGGAAACCGACTCTTTCAAATGAAATGCCATTACAACCACAGGTACTCATTGAACCCTTTGAAAAATGGGCTTTAGATTTCATTGGACCCATTAATCCACCATCTAAGCAAAAGAAGTATATATTGGTATGCACTAACTATGTCACTAAATGGGTAGAACCAAAGCATTACTTTCTGCTACTGAAAATTCAGTTGTTAGTTTTCATTATGAGGATATTTTTACTCGCTTTGGTGTCCCAAGAGAAATTGTGACAGATCAAGGAAGTCAATTTACATCCAACATGATGGAGAAGTTGATGGAAGAATACAAAATCAAGCACAGAAAATCTACTCCTTACCACCCGCAAGAAAATGGCCAAGTGGAGTCTACAAACAAAGTCATTGAAAGCATCATCACCAAGACTGTTCATCTACACAGAAGTGATTGGGATGAAAGGCTTACTGAAGCCTTATGGGGCTATAGAACTATATAGAGGAACACAACAGGACATTCTCCCTATGAACTTGTTTATGGGAAAGAAGTCCTGCTCCCCATTGAGTTTCAAGTCAAAAACTTTCAAGATGATAGTTCAGTTGGGGATGGACCTATCAGAAGCCCAAAAAAACAGAATGGAGCAGTTGAATGAACTAGATGAGATCAGACAAGAAGCAATTCTAGGAACCGATCTAGTGTAACATCAAAGAGCTAAGTGGCATGACAGATATATCAAAGAGAAAAAGTTTCAAGAGGGAGATTGGGCATTACTATTTGATTCCAAGTTTAAAGACTTCAAAGGAAATTCGGGCTATGGTTGGGCATATGAGATCGACCAAGCTTTAGGAATTGAGAGTAGAATCGACCAATTGGATGAATTTCAAACTCCTCTTATTGTGAATGGCCATAGATTAAAGATTTATCATAAGCCACTCTCAAAAGAGGAATTTGTCAAAATGTTTCAAGATAATTCTACAATAAGGCTGGTGAAGAAGAATCCTTCTTCCCCACCAGCGTAGCCTTTGCTTTTAAGTTCAAAAAAAATAAAAATAAAAAATAAAAGTAAAAATAAAATTTAAATTGGTATAAGCCTGAAAACCAATCTCTGATTGGCAGTCTTGTACAGAAAATGTAGAGTGAAAATCAGGGACACCTGACACTTTATATTTTCCAAAAAAAATCTCTCTTTCTTTCCCATTTCCACTTCACTTCATTTCCATCCCAAGCCATTTCATTCTCATTTCACTTCACTCACTTCATCTCACTCCATTTCATCCATTTCATTATATCTCATCAATAAAAGTTTTTTTTTTTTATAACCATTTCCATTCAGATAGTTATTGCCTAACTATCTCTATTCAGCAAAGTGGTTGTTGTGCCAAGTTTCCACAGCTGGGATCAGTTTCTGCAGCCACCACTCTGTTTTTTTAAATTTACAGTCAAGATGTTAGTGCAATAATCATGAAAATGCAAGTATGACTAAGCATATGCTATGAAGATATGTACATGGATCATCCACATACATCAATAAGGAGAAATTGATTAAGGGCTAATGGACAACAAAAGAAAAGGATTCCAAGGTATGGCAAAACATTTCTTTCAAATAACAATTAAAGGCCCAATTTTGCATAGTTATAAACCCTACAACTCACTATGTGCAATGATTATTACAATAGCTCCATTACCATTCCACGACCTTACTCCATGAACCATGCATTTACTCCCTAAACAATCTCATGATTATTTTTCGGGCTTAACTCGTAGATGACTGCACTTCCACACTCCACTTGTACTCATGAGATGTGACCTATTTAATTACGGCTCCTCTCCACTGCACTTTGCACAGCCATTTCATCAACGTGTAACATCTCTCACGCAGTCGTTCAGTTCAAAAATTCCGACTCCACTTCACTACCCTACCATTGTGTTAAAGCTACACCTCGTTCGCATACATCTCCATTTCATTTTGTGAACTCATCTTGGTTGCTCATCCTCTGTTTCCACTTACAATTCCTAAGCACTTTCATTACCCATATCCATCTTTCATTTTCAACCATTTTTCTTCCATAAACTTTGAAACATAGCCGTCTTACTTCTATTAAACCCTCACATGAAGTTGAGTTCCAGATTGAATTTTGAACAGAGGAAAAGATCGGACGGTTACTGAGGGCAGAGCCGGAAGGGCCTAAGTTCTTAGAAGGATACCCTCAGGCAAAAGAATTGTTGAAGAAGGCCAAATGGCTCTACTTCATTCATAAATTTAAGGGCCACAATAAGGAAGTAACAAAAGCCTTTGCAAGGTCTTTCAATGACCAGGTGGTGGAGATTAGAGACCTGAAATTCACGGTCACTGAAGCTTCAATTGAAGCTACTACATACTTGCTCCAAGAAGGTAAGCATTGGTTTAAAAACAAAACTTTGGACGAGCAGGCATGGAGAATTATATTACGTAACCCAGGTATGGACATTACTTTATTCACAAGAGGGATTCATGTTCATGCATTAAAAGAAGAATGGGCCAACTTACTGTTAATCATTGAAAAGTTTATCACTTGTGAAGGCCAATTTGCGGCAATGTACATGTATCATACTAGGCTATTGATGAACTTCTTAGAGAAACAAACTCTTAATCTGCCCTATTTCTTATTGTTGAGTTTTAAAAAGATAAGCACCGTTGTCCAAAAGAACATAGGGGACATAGAACCTGATTTATATCATCATGGACTCGTGAGAATTCTAGTTGAAGATCAATTGAAGAAAAACAAAAATACTTGGGAACAGTTTCTAGTAAGAAACTACTTTCAAGAGCCATCTGAGGCACCTGGAAGCAGTACACCAAAGAAACCAAGGAGTAGGAAACAAGGAAAAAGTACCATAATCCAAGACTCTAATATTGGTAAAACTAAAGAAATTGGTCAAAAAGACGAGGGAAGAACTAAGAACCGAAAACAGAGAAAATTGAACCAAAAAAGGAACTTAGAAGATGTTTACCAATCACCAAAGCCATCTGTAGAGGAAGACTATCAAGTGTTATCTAAGAGATTAGTGCATCTTCGAAAGCAAGCTGCCACAGCTATGAAGGAAGAAAAAGGAAAACAAATTATGGAAGAAGAAAGTACTAGCCCATAGTACTTAAGAAGAAGCAGCAGAATCAAAGGAAAGTGGAGGAAAAAACAAGTAAAAGGACCCCACTTCATCAACTTGGGTGGGGAAACACTTGAGAAACCTCCAGCTGGCCATAGTCCACCTCATCCTCTACCAAATATTGAAGTCAGCCCTTCAGATGTTGATGTAAGCCCTTCCCGGCCAGAATTAGAAGATAGTCCTCCTCCTCAACAAGACTTTGAAGCCAGCCCAAGGAAAACACTTGAAATCGATCCAAAAAAGTAAGAGGTATATGATTACCTCGAAACTTTAGAGAAGACAGTTGCAGGCCCGAGCACATTATCCAATTTGCCTCACATAACACAAGATGCACAAGTTCAATCTTTAAAACAAGAAGTGTTTGAATTGGAGGTTTTAAATAGGCACATTAAACAAGAAAATGAGGCATTAAAGGAGCAAAGCAAAGTGGAAAAAATCATCCATGATAATACTATGTTACATATGGGACTGTGGCAGAAAAAGAACAAGAAACTAAAAAAGAAGTGCAGAAAGTTGAGCAGGCAATTAATCAATCTCAAGTTCAGATGTTTGATAAGGAAACCCAGGATGGTGATAGCACCAAGAAAAAAGAGAAGAGGACTGGATGTACTAGCAGAGGCTTCAGAATACATAGACTAAAGGGAGATGACTAAAATTTTGGTTGCATGAGGACATGCAACACCTTCACAGTGGGGGTATGTTGAGTCCCAAACTTACATCTTCCCTATATACCTTTTTAGCATTTTTCTCCAGTTACCTGAACCTCCAAGCCATCAAATCATTGCATATTAGTTTAAAAAGAACATATAAATGGTTTCCTAACTATGTCTTGTCACTCCTATTTGATTTAGATTTTTGCTCAATCAGCTGCGGAATCTTGTCACTTTCCGCAGCCAGAATCAGTTTCTGCAGCCTTCTTGTTGAAGTCAATGTTACAGGTGTCTACTGGAGAATCTGACCACATGGGCAAGCTACAAATGATGTGGACATGGAACGTGTCCCCTTGGTTCAGCCAAATCACCCATAGAAGCCCGTGGTCAAAGCTAGTCAAACGATGGTCAACATTAAGAGTTTTGCGGTGGAAGGACTCTGTTTTTCATCATGAAGAGGATTAAATGGCAAGATCCTAAATCTCATGAGGTGTGCTAACACCTGGGGACTGCCCGTGAACCGAATCTAACAAGCCACCCTCCTTGGCTTTATTTCCCACGGCTACCATACTGCTAGATTTCCGAATATGGTCATTTACGTGTCTGTCTACCAGCGCAGATCTTAGGAATTAGTTATGTATTTCCTGCTATAAATAAAGCATCCTCGTATGCGTATAAGCTAGCTTTTGATATGTAAGTTTGAATTTTTTTACGAGCCATCGTGCCGTGACATAGTCCTTATGTTATGACTATAATTCAATATATGAGAAGACACTGCTTTTAAGTTCAAATCCATGATTGATTTCTGATTGGCCGAGCTTGCAGAGGGCCCCTATACACCAAGGTTCTGTAGTTACTGTATAGTTCCATGTTTTCTTCATTTACACTCTTGATGCCATAGATGTTTGCTTGTATATATTACATTGCTCATGGTATTCAAGTTGTTTTTTGTTCATAGTTTCTTTTATGCTTTCTAATGACTGTCAACTAATCAATGTTTCCATTTCAGGTTCTAATAGATAGCCTGGGGCAAGTGCATATATCTTTTTGATGACTAATGACATGATGGAATTATCTTGTCCTTCTGCTGATTTGTTTTCTTAGTTCTGATTCCAGCACTATTTATTTCTTTCAGTTTTGCTTTGTTCATTTACTTTTCTGCAAGATAGATATTAGACTATTCATATCATTTTCAATTACCTCCTATAGCCAGAGTGAGTCGAATGGTGAGGGATTGAGTGTGAATGTATAGTTTGATACTAGTTTATTTTCTTTTGCAAGTTAGTGATTATATTACTCATATCATTTTCGGTTACCTCCTATAGCCAGAGTGAGTCGAATGGTGAGGGATTGAATGATGAATGTGTAGTTTTATCTTAGTTTTATTTTATGCAATTTAGATATCAGATTACTTAATTTGTTGATGATTACCTCGTATAGCCAGAGTGAGTCGAATGGTGAGGGGTCAGAAGTGAGTTGATGTGATATGGTTTAGTTTACTTTGCTTACAGTTTTTGAATTGCTTTGAGTTCAGTTTTTTTCTTTCTATACAGCAGCAAGGATACTGGGTTTCATAGTCACTAGTTCACTGTTTGGTTTAATTAGAATTTAGGTACATCTTTATTTCCTCTTAGTAGTTGATTTCATCATTGCAAGTTTGAAAACCTTTTTGAAAACTTTGAAGTTTGGAAATTATTTTAAAGGTCACCATTGCCTTGAATACTTATATCCATTCTTGATTTTTAGAATTTCCATCTCACATTAGGGAACCAACAAGAAGATAAACCCAAAAGCAAACCAAAAATCACAAACAACAAAGAAGTAAGAAATTAGTTATCTTTCATATATAGTGCACTTCACTTCAGCAGTTTACGACTCCTGGATTGACAATTTATATAGAAATTTTGGACACACTAAATTGACCAAACAGGTATAATGGAAAATGAGGGATTGACGGACAAATAGACAACTTCCCTTGTCAGAGCATAAAGTGCATGGTTGACCTGGCAGTAACTGACTCAACTCCGGATTGGATGCAGATAGTATGATTGGAGGCTAAAATGGGAAATAAGGGATGAATGGTATCAAAATATGGATGGAATAGTGTGATATAATATTATGGGATACGAAACAGACTCCATGGATTCAAGGGTGACTCATCGCGGATGCTCTGAATAAGGGTGAATCGATGACGTTGCCACACAGAATAGGCCCAGTGGGGACCATGAAAAAATGAGTAAATGATGGTTACACATGATGAAATTGACACGTGACATGACAAGTTCCAAGGGAAGGTGGTCCCCAAATTACAAGCGTCGCATATGAAGAAATCCAATTTTGAGAGGCGACGAAGTGACCCTTCTTGCAAAAATGGCTTCCTAGTGAAGTTTCAAATCATCCAAAGCTGAGAAAGACTCATTATAGCACTCGATGAGAGATTTCCAATGATGTTGATGGTTCGTCAAGCTGAGATACCATTTGGTCAAAGCGGGTGACAGAATCATTGTGGAATTTTCTACGAAAGGACATCTTCCCTCCAATTGGAATTCATTTTTGATGTGAGTTGTGGTAAATTTAGAGAGGAGGAAAAGGTGCTAAATCTTATGGAGATCATAGTGGACAAACCAACCATCAAAATCAGGATCTGTGACTTTTAGGTAGTGGCCTTACTCATCTCTTCAATTTCAGTTATTTATTTCATGATTTTTGGCTCCTGACAGTTCCCTAGGAGACCCTTGCTCCTCTTCACGGTCTAATCACACTTTTTGTGCCTAGAAGTGCAATCTGGATCATAGGAAATAGGTGAAAACCTGTGAGATCACACTTTCTGGGTAGAAAACTGTTATTTGGGGCTGAAAAGAGGGGTGGTTTGTTCGCTTGGTGGGGTTTGTAGGTTGATTAGTGTGGACCAGTGTTTTCTTCTCTCAACTAACAAGACATGTGGTGTTTTGCAGGCATGGCAGAGCTAAAACTCAACTAGTGTGAGTTAGACTTGGATACCCTCTAATCCGAGATTCTGATGGATCAGGGGGTTCGAGGGGAATTAGCTCACTATGGGGTTCTCAAGTTGGTAGAGAACCCATTGATGAGGGTAGGTGAGCCCTTGCTATTGAGAATTGTGAGCTATTGGGATCCAGACCATGAGGTATTTGTCGTGCGGGGGCACAATATTGAGATCAAATTACAGGATATTCATTTCTTGACCAGACTCCCTCCCCTCAGAGTGGTGGGGGTATACATCTGACGTTTCCATGTGGGAAGAACATTACAAATTTTTTGGAGTGCCATTTTCCATAGGATGTACATGTGAAGGGAACGACTATCTTGATTAGTGATTTAGACTAGCTAGAGACGTAGGTTGTTTCCGCAGCTATGTTAAGGATCTTGGGCAACCATGTGTTCCACCACATCACTAGTGGGCAGATGATGCTAGTTGAGAGTGTTTTAGCTAGGACCTACTATGGGTGGGCCGAGATGATTCTGTCGTCGGTGAAATGATAGTTAAGTCTATACAGGTGAGCCATGACTATGTTTTTGGTATAGTACTATGTGCATTCTTCTTTGAGAAGATACCCACCATCCTTCCTCATGTATAGATCCGATATGGGGACCCACAGGAGCCCAAGATCCGCCACTGGGGGCAGCTACTGCAGAGAGGAGGACGGGGAGTCGGACGGGTGTTCCAACCCGTGGTTTTTGCACATTGGGATTAGATGCCTCTCTAGATTGACGATTATCCTTATAGTGGGATGAGCTATCAGGGAGATCCTGACTTGCCATTTTTTCTCAGGCAAGCATGGGGACCAAACGGTAATTGTTAAGCTGCTATTTTTATGGTGCATTTCATATTTTTATCACATGTATATGGTACTAAGTGTAAAATATTTGGTATGCAGACATAGCTCTGGTAAAACTAGCAAGAAATGTAGGACGAGCCGCAATGCTTGTAGCTGCAGATTGGGGAACATCGTCATCTTGTCAAGGTCTAGAGGATAGTGTGCTACTCATTATCTACACCGTAGATGTGGGGTACTTTTGACCAGAGTTTCTGACTACGGATGACATGAGCTAGACGATCGATACATATATGAGTGTAACGGCCTTCCCTTAGAGTGGCGAGTTATCATGCGGTGCATGGTGATGGATGGTCATGCAGTACGTGATCTACGTGCAAGTGGGGCAGAGCCTTTGGTGCGTGATCCTTCAGATAGTGACTAGATATGGGGACATGTGGGTCCCTTTGATTTTGATTTTTGTAACATGTTTTGGGCATGTCAGATTTATTTAGAGCTATGGGCTCAGAACCCTTATATGATACATAATATGATTATGCATTTTTATATGTCGATGATGGTTAGCCATGTGTTTTGTTTATGGTTGTCTTCTGTGGTATACATGTGATAAATGCCAATCTAGAATGTTATTTGCAATGGTATCTACATAGTTATTTTGGGCTCTAGGAACTTGACTAAAAGTAATGGTTTGAAATTCACGTACCAACAACATAAAATAATTAATAATTTATTTGTTGATTTTTCATAATTGGGTCAAATATGACAACGAATAATAATTGAACAATGGTTTAGTTAATTATTCCTAGAAGGAAATCAAATAAATAGTGATTTATTTAATTATTTTTCATGAGTTTAATTATAAATTACTTAACAAAGGTAGTTTATTAAGTAATTTTTCACAGTGAAAGAAATTTTACTATTGTAAAATTCGCTTTACATGGTGTAGTTCGATCCATCTAGTAAATTAGGCTAGATGATCAATATTTTGGTGATAACAGATTTCCCCCCAAAGTACGAGTGTTAGGAGGAAAACATATGACTGAACTGTGTTGTAAAGACATAATCACTACACAACAAAGTGGAGTGAGATAGAGAGAGAGAGAGAGACCAATACAACTGAAGCAGGAGGATAGGGACAAAGGGGGCAAGACCAATGCAAGTCACCTTTTATGTTGTGGCGCCGGACCTCAATGAGGCGGGGGAGGCATACATATACCCGCCAAGATAACTTAGTACAAAAGTAATGGTGTGCTGAGAAAATCAAACTGTACAATGAAGTACATGCTGAATGGTACCTGACATGTTGGCATAACTGAGTCAGAAAATAATACAATGTGTCCCATATATATAATGCACTTGGAAAAATGTGAGCCATGATTGAATATAATATGAATTGATTACATGAGATATAATGGCCCTTCCCTCAAAAAAATTGTTGGAGGGAGGATAGAACAACCGAGGAAGCCCTTTTGAACAAGGAAGGGATCTGCAAAACTAAATGGATCATCTGAAGGAGATGTGCATGCTATGAACATTGTGATTGGTAGGAACCGAACCCATTATATTTGCAGAACTGTATCTAAGGCTGTAGCATAATAGGGATGCATCCGAGCATGTGGGGGGCTACCTAAAGGGGCACACACTCATGAAGTCTCAAACAATTCACACACACCTAGGAACCACAGGTACAATTTACTGCATCACTAGACCATCGAGTGTATGGATCAGGAACATGAAACACCCAAGTCAAAGGGCAATAATGAGTCCCTCTACTTGATCCAAAGTACCGAACAAGAATGAAATCTATAACCAAGATACACAACCCTCTAGGTCGTTCTTATGGAATAAATGAGCTGATGTCGACAGAATAGGGCCCACAATAGGTGGGGCAATGAGGATCCTCAACTAAGGTATGAGGGAAAATAGTAATGTGACTGATGGACTGACACTAGGTATAATGGAAAATGAGGAATTGAGGGACAAATAGATGACTTCCCTTATTAGAGCGTAAAGTGCATGGTTGACCTAGCAGCAACTGACTCAGCCTCGGATGGGATGCAGACAGTATGACTAGAGGTCAAAATGGGCAAGACGGGATGAAAAATATCAAAATATGGATGGAATATTGTGATAATATATAATGGGATACGAAACAGACTCCATGGATGCAAGGGTGACTTGTCACGGATGCTCTGAACAAGGGTGACTCGATGACGTTGCCACACAGAATAGGTCCGGTGGGGACCATGAAAAAATGAGTAAATGATGGTTACACATGATGAAAATTGACACGTGATATAACAAGTTCCAAGGGAAGGTGGTCCCCAAATTACAAGCGTCGCATATGAAGAAATCTGATTTTGAGACGCAATGAAGTGACCCTTCTTGGAAAAATGGCTTCCTAGTGAAGTTTCAAATCATCCAAAACTGAGAAGGACTCATTATAGTACTTGATGAGAGATTTCCAATGATGTTTATGGTTCGTCAAGCTGAGCTACCGTTTGGTCAAAGTGGGGGACAAAAAAATTGTGGATTTTTCTATGAAAGGACATTTTCCCTCCAATTGGAATTCATTTTTTAAATGAGTTGTGGTAAATTTGGAGAGGAGGAAAAGGCCCCAAATCTTGTGGAGATCATAGTGGAAAAAACTGGGCATCACAATCAAGATCTGTGACTTTCAGATAGGTGGCCTTACTCATCTCTTCAATTTCATTTATTTATTTCATGATTTTTGGCTCCTGGCACCTCCCTAGGAGACCCTTGCTCCTCTTCATGGTCTAATCACACTTTTTGTGACTAGAAGTGCAATTTAGATCATAGGAAACATGTGAAAACCTGTGAGCTCACACTTTTTGGGCATAAAATTGTGATTTGGGGCTGAAAAGAGGGGTGGTTTTCTCACTTGGTGGGGGTTATAGGTTGATTAGTGTAGACAAATGTTTTCTTCTCTCAACTGACAAGAAATGTGGTGTTTTGTAGGCATGGCAGAGCTAAAAATCAACTGGTGTGAGTGAGGCTTGGGTACCCTCCAATTTGAGATTCAAATGGACTAGGGGGTTCGAGGGGCATTAGCTCGCTATGGGGTTCTCAAGTTGGTAGAGAATCCATTGATGAGGGCAAGTGAGCCCTTGCCATTGAGAATTGTGAGCTATTGGGATCCAGACCATGAGGTATTTGTTGTGCAGGGGCACAATATTGAGCTCACATTATAGGATATTTATTTCTTCACCAAGCTCCCTCCCCTTAGAGTGGTGTGGGATATACATCTAGTGTTTCCTTATGGGAGGAACATTACAAAGTTTATCGAACGCCATTGTCCACATGATGTGCATGTGAAGGGCATGACTATCCCTATTGGTGATTTAGACCGGCTAGAGACATAGGTTGTTTCCGAAGTTGTGGTATGGGTCTTGGGAAGCCATGTGTTCCATGACATCACTAGTGGGCAGATGATGCTGGTTGATAGTGTTTTGGCTAGGACCTACTATGGGTGGGTTGAGATGATGTTGTCGTCAGTGAAACAATAGTTAAGTCTCTGTAGGTGAGCCATGACTATGTTTCTGGTATAGTACTGTGCACATTCTTCTTTGAGAAGATACCCACCATCCTTCCTTATGTATAGATCTGATATGGGGGCCCACAGGAGCCCAGGATCTGCCACTAGGGGCAGCTACTGCGGATAGGAGGACGGGGAGTCGGACGGGTATTCCAACCTATGTTTTTTGCACATTGGGATCAAATGCCCCTGTAGATTGATGATTATCCTTATAGCAGGATGAACTATCAGGGAGATCCTGACTTGCCACTTTCACTCAGGTAAGCATGGGGACCAAACGGTAATTGTTAAGTTGCTATTTTTATGGTGCATTTCATAATTTTATCAAAAGTATATGGTACTAAGTGTAAAATATGTGGTATACAGACATAGCATCGGTAAAACCGGCAAGAAATGTAGGACGAGCTGCAACGCCTGTGGCTGCAGATTGGGGAACATCGTCATCTTGTCAAGGTCCAGAGGATAGTTTGCTACTTGTTTATCTACACCGTAGATGTGGGGTACTCTTGACCAGAGTTTTTGAGCACGGATGGCATAAGCTAGACAATTGATACGTATATGAGTGTAATGACCATCCCTTAGAGTGGCGAGGTATGATGCAGCTCATGGCGATGGCTGGTCATGCAGCAAATGATCTACATGCAGGTGGGGCAAAGCCTTTGGTGCATGATCCTTCAGATAGTGACTAGATATGGGGACATGTGGGTCCCTTTGATTTTGATTTTTGCAACATGTTATGGGCATGTGAGATTTATTTAGATCTATGGGCTCCGAACACTTATATGATGCATAATACGATTATGCATTTTTATATGACGATGATGGTTTGCCATGTGTTTTGTTTATGGTTGTATTTTGTGGTATACATGTGATAAATGCCAATCTAGAATGCTATTTGCAATGGTATCTACATAGTTATTTTCAGCTCTAGGAACTTGACTAAAAGTAATGGTTTCAAATTCACATACCAACAGCTTAACATGCAGATATTTTCTAAATATGACTTGGTTATGCACATGATACACACTAGTCAATTGCATGACAAGTAGCAAGGAATATAAATGAACATGAAGATGAAGGATGTGATGAGAAAAGGAATTGGCTAACAAACCTATCACTGCATCATATTCAACCTGGTTATTGGTGGCAGATCCAATGCACACATCATTTGGAAGGACTAATGTATGCAAGGGGGTAAAAATGGCCTAGGCTGTCGAGGCTATATTCCTGAAGAAGTGAATTCCACCATCAACATGACCGATATACGGTGTGGATGATGGATCAATCTAAAAGGTACAAAAGATGACAGTTGAGATGATGCATCCTACCTAACTTCATGACATAAATAAAGACATGCAAATAAAAGAGATAAGCTATGAGAAAAATTTCTTTAGGTAGATTGCATTGGGATTATTAGGAAGGAAATGGCCTTTAGAATGCTCCAAAAAACATTACCCCTTGCCTAAGTGCAAGGATAATTAGGGGTAGACATAGCTTCCATGATGTCCTCATCAAAATGGAAGATGTGCGGATGAGAGGAATATTGACTACATCATGCGGCGCGGTACCTAGTGCATCAACCTAAGAAAGAAGGTTCACATACACATCATATGGAATGGTAGATGACAAGATAGTAGATGAAAGATCTACATATGTTGATACCTATGATTCTATCGAAAGAGGTTGAATAGAAGCGTGCTCAGAAACCTCAGAAAGGATTGGCTACGGGGAACTCAAGGATGATGAAAGGTAAAGGATATGGCCCATGGTGTCCATCATCTCGACATCTAGGGAAGGGAACACAATGGTGGGACCAGATTCCCTCTATTTTGGTTTACTATCGGTACAAAAATCCACAGGAAGAGGATAAGGTGATCCATTATGAGTGGTCTCGTATATGCAAAGTTCCTTAAGGAAATCATAAAATTCATTGAGATGAGGGCAACAATGGGAGTAGTCACCATGATGATCACACAGGGCACAAGGGTGATTTTTGCGTAACATTGTGAGTTTCTTGGGTGGAACCTATGATTTAACATGGACTTTAGGGATATTTGACTCAGGGAATGTTTCATGAAACAAAGGTTTGAGATGAGGAAGCTTAGGACAATTATTGGTCGCGTGCCCCACAACTTTACACAAAGTGCATGGAGGTTATGACTTTGGGGTCTTGGGGACTGGAGGAGGTTGGGGAGCCTTGTCCTTAGGTTCTTTCCTCTTAGCTTTTCCCCCTATCTAGATGCTTTCACAATAGGAGCAAGTTTCTCTTGAGGTTGTGATGGAACTAAAGTAGTGGTAGGGGCCATAGGGACTAGTTGAACCAAGGTCAAAGCACGATAAGGTCTTAGCTGACTAGGAAGAATGCTTACAGGGGTATCAATGTACCATACGGGGATCCCTAAAGTCATGTTAGGAAGGACCAACGAAGCCATGACAGGGACACAAAATATTGCGGGAGGGGGAAATAAGAAATGTATCTGGCCTGCAAGGTAATGTCCTGGGGGAACAACTCCTGGATGGTTGAGACCTAGAGGAACAATTCCTTGGGGAAGATAGGAGAGGCACCCACAAATGGAGGAGGTCCTGGGGGGTGGCTCTGGATGGCTCAGCTGGGATGGTAACCGCATGGTGCGGAGGAGGTCATTGTGGATGAAATGTACCAAACTGCTTGAGGACAACCCGTGACGCTGAAAGATTTAGGCTCTAAGATGAGAGGGTAAGGACCAGGGAATGAACCCAACAATGAGGAATCTTTATAGACTCTCGGTGAAACACCAGTGAAATAAGTTCAAGACTTCTTATCTAACATTGATGAGATAATGGACTCGCGGAACGTCACGGATGCCGGCTCGTAGTAAGTCAACTGATCTATGGTAACGATATTCCCTTCATGGGGGAAGCACATCTTGCGGAAAACCGTAGATGCAACAGCTGACATGGCATATGAGTAACTACGACCCAAGAGAATGTTTTAATCTAAAGGGGCATCAATAACATCAATATTTACATGCACAGTCTTGCCTGCAAGGGTCACTGGATAGTTGCAGTACATGCTAAGAGGCTAGGAGTGTCTGTCCTAAGCATGCAAAGTGATGGTGGAGGGGGACAACTCAGGTGACTAAAGTTTTTTCCAAATGGTAGGAGACATCACATAGGTGGATGCACCATTGTTAGTAATGCTTCGGGAGATGATGACATTACGGATTCGGACTAGTACCTAGAAAGCAACGGAGCAAGGCAATGGGGGATGTTCTGATGTATCAACTAGGAAGAAAATCAAACGATCGTCAGAAGGATCTAATATGCCCAAAGAAGTTATTAGAGATTTCTTTTGAGAAGGGCATGACTGGAGTACATCCAACGTCGATATGACGGCAGGTAATTGCACCAAGTCATCTATTATACTGTATATATGGGCAACTCGGTTATAAGTCGTGTTATGGCATAATGGTCCCTTTGGGATCTTGGGAATTTCCTCAACTTTAGGTTGAGGGATCTGTAATGGAATGTTTGATTTCGTAAGAGGCTCAGTAGAAGCTTAGGCTTTGGACTCAATGGAGGATGAATTTGATGGCTTATCATATTGATGCGATCAAGTTTACAAGTTGATATCGGAGGAATTAACCTCATCAAAGCTCATCATGAGGATCTTATAGTCACCAGGACCAGAAGGTTGGGGAGGGGGGGTTACTTGACCCGGGTGAGGTTGAGAAGAAACAAGTCCTTGTTGAGGGAAAGGATCTGTAATCATTGTCAGTTAAGAGGGTATAGGATTCTAAGGCAATTGTTGGCCTCTAGAAGTTGCTTGAGCTTCCCACATTTGGCGCATCTGGGGTAAGATAGCACACTCATGTGTATAATGACCATGTACACCACAACATGCACAAGGCTTGTTCATGTGAATAGCCTTATTTTTCTTGGGTTGGCTTCCCTGATGCTGGTTGTTAGTGTTAGGCTAGTTCCCCTGGGATTCACTAGGTTGATTACCTTGATTACCTTGGTTACCCTTATTACCCTTGTTACCCTTCCCCTTATTATCTTTTCTTCAAATTTTTGGGATTGGTTGCACTCTACTGTGAAAACACCTGACCCTAAGGGGGCAGTAGCTGCGGGGGCTGCGGATGCATAGGAGGTTGCGGTGTTAATGCTTGAGGGGCTAGAGTGCTTGACTGTTCATAAGGAGGAGCAATGGTTTGGTAGATAGGTTGGGGCCTTGAAAACATGTTGCTAGTAGGAGGGCATAAGTGTTGGAGGAACTGGTGCCCCCCTATGGATGGCCATAACTTTATTGAGTATATGGGGAAGGATGTGAAAGGTTTCCAACGATACGTCAACAACGTGAGATTCCCTGGTGCATTGGAACCTCCAGGATGGGGAAGGTTTGGAATGATGGTATAGACCAAACCGGATTGCACATAAATCAGGTCATATCACAGAGCGGTTTGGAGAGCTTATTCCTCAGTCTGAGGAAAATAGGATGCGGCATCTTTTCTAATGGGTGCTAAAAAGCTCCTGAGAAGCCAATCTAGATAGACACGGTCTTCAAGGTGAGGGGCACGACAAGTGCTCCTCCTTCTATGCCACTCTTGAACATGGTCGGAAAGACGAGTGGTAGAGTACTGACGAAATGAGGTCAATATATTTTTACCAGTGTCGTATCAGAGAGGTAGCTAGAAATATGAGAGGAACAATTAGCAAGCGCCACGAAAATGGAATGAAATGTGGCAAGCTACTGTACACACAATTTTGTAGTGTCTCTAGTGAGCGTGTGTTGGAACAGCCGAAAACGAATGAAGTCATCGGTAATGGAGTTGGATGAACACCACATGTGGAAGGAGCGAACATGATCGGTAGGATCCTCTCCAGAATTACCCTCAAAATTTGGGATATTTGAGGGAAGCTTAGTCGGCATAGCATGCCAACTAGCATCATGGTGTATTAGGTCGTTTATTAGCTGACTAAAATCCAGGAGACTTAAGCCAGCCATTAAAGGGAGTATGGGAGTTTTCTGAATGGTTCATGAGATTGGTCCTCTAGATGTGATCACTAGGGTAGAACTGGAGCCAACACTAGGTTGGGTTCCTACACCAGTTGTGGGTCCAAACATGGTGAAAATATGTGGTGAAGGAGGCTCGGAATCAGATGAACCAAGAGAAGAGTCAGTATGGGGACTCAGAGGGCTATGAACTCAAACCCAATGGGGAGGAGTAATATGCCCGAGTGGAAAATGGGGATGAAGCTATAAGAGTCTCTGTGACAAATGCTTTGGTGGCACAATGGTGGTAAGACACATGTGACATGAAAATGGTGCAAGGAGATCAGTAATATGACTTTGTCTCGATGAGGCGAGATAAATTTATTATGTTCAATCTTGGCATGTGGGTTTAAATAAACTACCCTTCGCTTAAGGTGTGCAAGTGTGTGCAAGTGTATTTATTGATTAAGCCCAGATCGTGTTTGTAAAAAGGAAAAAAAAATGTTGAAAATAAACTAAAATTAACAATAGTAAATGAACAACAAAACCATTAACTAAACCCCACCTAAATGAATTTGCAAACACTGTGTTGGTTGGTGGTGAAATCGACTGAAAACACATTAAAAAGTTCAAGGGATCTACGTGTCAGTGTGACTGGGATGAAATGACACTAACCTACTAGAAAGTGGTGCAACAACAACAAAAAGCCAGAGAGGAATATCGCTACAAAAAGATAAGGAGATGGGTGTAAATCCTAGGGCAACCGATGGGACCCTAAGGCCAATAACCAAACAAGGTTTAATATGAAATCATGGATGGAAATAACCTATCTTTGGAGATCTGAACGAAAATGGTATAGATCTGGAGAATATGGCTAAAACTGTTGGAGAAACTCAGACTTCTTACTCAGCTAAACTCCTCCTATAAAGGTGGAAGCATACTAGAAGTCCTAATGGGATAAATTCCACTTTAATGAGTAAATCACAGTATATCAAGGCCTAAGTAGGGTGAGACAGAGGTCAAAGACATGCGGAAAAGACCAGAAAACTTGCAGAACTTAGAAATTTGACATATTTAGGGCTAGAAAGCTAGTAAATAACATTAAGAGTCTGAACAAATAAGAAACCCTAACCTGAAAACTGAAGGTCACCCAAGTTTCTGGATCTGAAGTAAAAGACCAATGGAGTTGCCAATTTTGTTGTAGTGTTTTCGTCTCAAAGATGTATGAAAAGAACCCACTTGAGACTGCGGATCACAAACATTCTGAACAATATAAATGGCTACTAAACATTGTAGATTTGTAGCAAATGATTGAGGAAAAACCTATCAAAGTCCTAGCCTATGACACAATCATAGTTAAACAGCAAAAAGAAACAGTAATAACTCCAATCATCCAATGGAAACCAGATATACAAAGAATATATTTTATTATAACACCTGTGAAGGGAACAAATAAATTTTACCAGTCCCCCTCTATGGGATGGGTTCTTATCTATCCTAAAACGTCTTCAGCTTGTGTAGATTCTCTCTCCTCTATAATGTGAAAACCCAGGAAATAAAATGTTTGAGCTTAATGGGAACTCAAAGGCATAGAATTGGTGTGCGACAATGAAAATAATAAGAGTTACAACAATGAGTGCAACAACGAAAAAATAATTGAAAGTGAATAATGAATGGAAAGCCCCTCTATTTATAACAAAATATTGAGTTATCCTCGAATAATGAGCAATAATAAAATATTATTAACCCCATTCTTGGAATAACCACTTGGAATATTTTATTATATTTTGTTAGGAGGGAAAACATTTTTAAATTTTATTTTAGAAATAATAAATAAATAAATGATTATTTATTCATCTCAAGAAATTGGTTTAAAGAATATAAATAATTAATTATTTATTTAATTATTTCCTAAGAGATTTAGTCAAATTTGACAAGGAATAATAATTAATTAGTGATTAATTAATTATTCCTAGAGAAAAATAAAATAATTAATAATTTATCTTTTGATTTTTCATAATTGGGTCAAATATGACAAGGAATAATAATTGAACAATGGTTTAATTAATTATTCCTAGAAGAAAATAAAAAAAAATAGTGATTTATTTAATTATTCTTCATGGGTTTAATTATAAATTACTTAACAAAGGTGGGTTATTAAGTAATTTCTCAAAATGAAAGCAATTTTACTATGGTAAAATTGACTTTACATGGTGTACCTTGATCCATATAGTAAATTAGGCTAGATGATCATTTTTTGGTGATAACACTTTCATCAAAGTGGGACCGAGTTAAACAGGGAGAGAGGGCAGAATATTTTTTCTTTAGCAAGTGAATTTGAGGGCCATTGACGATAAAACCAATAGCCATAGGCATAGATTGCATCAAAACACTCTACTGACATTGTTGAGCCGTGGATCAGGTCAATAATGGTCTGATCCACCATTTCACCTTCCGGGAGGCACCTCACCACAAAAGGGAGTATTCAAATCACTAGAGTAAGGAGGTCGGCTGAAAATCGCACAGAGCCATCTAATGGTAGAGGTGTTAGATTGGTTTCAGCCTCTAATTCATTTCAATGGAAGGCAAAAGGGAGTATGAGTGTTGCATGCTGATTAGTTGATATAGCCTGAGCATTGGTCGCATTGCCAAAACACTATCATAACAATTGTCTGAGTAGAGAAAGGAGTTGAGCGTCCCCATATCTGTTCCAGGTGAAAGGAAGTGGACATAGCCTGGGTGTTGCACTCTCACCACAATCCTCTAAGTGCAGGAAGGAGCTGAGCAAGCTTCATAGGCTTCGTTTCTGGCATTGACCATCAATTCATTGCGGGAGCCAAAGTTCTCATCACTCTTAATAGCAGAGACAAGATTATTTTTACCGTAGCATCGGTCAAGGAGCCAGCCATGGTCCTCTTTAGGTGCACACCAAAGTATTTGTTTTATTACATTAGATAAATTGATCTCGCTACATCAAGATCACTCACACATTAGTCATAGAGGCAAACACACCGTGTTTTTGCGGAATTGAGTAAATTATATTTCATCAAAAGATTTCATGGTGGGTCACCATAATTAAATAAAGTAATGATATGCCTTTTTCCATTATATAATATGTTGCATTATGTGGTTGGATTGGCGTAGAGGTTTATCATTGTTGAATATAGTCTTATGCCTATACATTTGAAACCTCTAACATCAAGTTCAATGTCGCACATGATCCATTGATCACTCGAAAGGGAATAATTATTAGGTCCACCGACTCTTGATTAGCGTATGAATATCTAAGTCTTTACCTGAAAACTGATTCTCTTTCCATCTAGACAAATTTTCCGCTCAAAAATCTCAGTGTGGAAGGATGAAAGATGGCGGGTTATGGACTAAACTATGTTTATAGTTTTGAAAATTTTGATTGGTTTTAGCATTTGACAAGGGGTTTGTCAAATTTTGGAGATTGACGATAGAAAGGAGATTTTGTGTTAAAAAAAAGGGAATAGGAAAGGAAGGAGGTGGTACAATCATCTTACTATTACCAATCAAGTTTGTATTTACGTTATCTTGGGGCGAAATCCATTGAATATTTAGTGTATTCATGCTTTGGTATGAGGGGAGATGGGACATTCTCTAGAAAACATTCATAAAATTTTGGACAAAATTCTAGATAAAATAAAAGAAGCACGGGGCCTTTTCTTAGCAATACCAATTTATAATAGAATAGCAAGTTTTTCTCAAAAATGGTCTATGCCATTATGCAACAAAAATGCCCATGGAAAGTGAAGGAAGGACAAGGAAGATGAACTAAGTTCTTCGCACTTGGATCTTAATTGCAACGAACAAAGTCAACCATAGACCTTCAGAAATTAGAGGAATTAGACACATGGCTCTTAGAGGTGGGGCAACCAGAATGGAGGAAACTCAGTTGGAATATCAAGCCATCTATGCTTGCATTAATACAACCCAAACTCTTGGAACATCCTTGTGAAGAGGTCAAGCTCACAATTGCTTCTTGTCTCAGCAAGATCATAGCTTTAACATCATGAGTATTGTCTTACAATAATGATCTTATGAGGGAGATATTGTAGCTGATAGTGGAAGGCCTTAAAGGGTTGAATAACATCATGCTTCCTACCTTTTAGAACCAATGTAGAAATTTTAACAGTCACAGTAGAATTCAACTTTGGCACATTCATACTAAATTTGGAATGTGATGAGTTGATCTTTTAGTTGCTCCATAACTTTTACACCAGTATTACATCAGCTCATTCAGAACATGTCAAAACAAGCATGCAAAAGATTGTGTCTCTATTATTAGAAGGCCATGCTCACATATGCAAGATACTAAGATGTAAATTGTTAACCATTTGGAGGAAGGACCACAAGGATCCTATGATCTAGTTGAAAAGTTTGTCAGGAAAAACATAAAATTACTCAAAAGGGTGCTCACTACGAAGGAGTTGATAAGGATTGATGGAGGAAGCAAGAACAAAATATGCATCAATAATAAACTAAGGATGAGATGACTATGCTTTATCTATAAGGGACCTTGGGCCCTTAACCATTCATGTCCAGGTGATAAGAGGAAACAAGGGTAGATCATGAAGGTTCATCCATAGTTTGTTTCACCAGTTTTTAGAAGAGAACCTATGAAGGATCCAAGAAGTCAAGTACAAATGGTGAGCAACAACACCATGTTTTTTAGAAAAACTTACAGGACAGGTCAACGATAATCAATCAACTTGACAAAGTAAATTGGGAAAGGAAGGAGGGAATTCCTCCTGATGATGAGGTAGTTGAGTCTATAGATATCCAGGAGAACATCCATAAAGAGTATGGGCAATCAGGTATAGATAACAGTCCACCAATACATCCATGTTTGACAATAAAAGAGGGTGGACAACTTATCCCCACATGTGAAAAATGCCAGGAAGAAGACATTCTGGGAGAACCAAATGAGGAGCCAACAATAATAAACTGACATGAGGAGCATGATCATGCAGGGTATCATGACAAATATACTATGTAGGATAAGCCATTTATAGAGGGTCAAACAAAGGTTCAAGTTAAAGTTATGGTCATGGGGCATCCTGTGCAGTCAAATATAGAGACATTCTACAGGGCACAAGAATTTCTAGTAGAGGAATTTTGGGAAAGGATCATGCATTTCAAGACATATCTTATGAAGTTGAAGTAGAGAGTCAGGGCAGGCTGAGACACTGTCTTACAGGAGAATAGAAAATTTGAGAACCTCATAGGGGTATGTGTTGAATCAATGACCCACTTGTCTAACGTTGAGGAACAAATCAAGTCCCTCACAAGGCAGGAAGAGGAGTTCATTTGGGAGTTGTAGAGTAGCCCTCTACAAGAGTACATAGATAAGGCTTGCAACTCTACCAACCTGCCATTATACAATGGGGATAGCAAGGAAGAGTTATACAAATGGATCATGATGGGTGATTAGGTGGAGCAACATGAGTTGAGCATTAGGCAACATCAACATAGTAGATTTATTCCATGTGTAGGGATTCATGCATTATATACTTCCCACGAGATGGATTTACAAGAGATTATGAGTTGGAACTCTATTGACAGGATACTCTTAGCCAAGCGCATATTGGAACTTGGGCCCTCAAGCACAAGCAATTATGGAGGGCTGAGGTGGTGTCATAACCAACATGTCTTAAGACTTAGGTGGCATTGGGATCTAGGAGAATCCATTGTGGGTAGGATTGACCAAAGGATTGTTTTGGATTCAGATATCAAAGGATCCATTCATGATCATTTAGAATGGAGGCATGGAATGACACATTGGGTTGTATGGAATCTTGGTATCAATATAAAAATGCTTCTTTTGTGGATAGAACTGGATTACCTGAGGGCAAACAATCTTTGGGTGGGAGGATT
>APFE031559271.1:138290-172580 GCA_000404065.3 Pinus taeda
AGAGAGAGAGAGAGAGATACATATATATTTGGATATAGTTAAAGTGGATGGAATCTTCCCATGGTATTTAATGTGGCAGTTGCCCATGCAATTGGCCCATTTTATTTGCCTTTGTTTTTTCAGGGAAAACAATAAAATAATGTCTCTAAAGAGTCAATCAAGCCTATAAAAGGGGATAGGAGAGTTATTTATCTATTTGGCTTTTGTTGTGAACTTGGCAAGGCTAGTTCTAGTTGATCCTAGGTATGAAAACCCATGGGAGTAATTTGTGTAGTGGATCCATCTAGGATCTACAATTGTGCTTCAATATATTTAATTTCTTTGTTTATGGGTAGCTATACATGCCAAGGCACAGGCTTTAGTAGGTCTTGTGTGGGCATGTGATTTTGTTCCTATTTATTTACATAAAGAAGAGGCTATATTCTTTAGATCTTTATTCTGTTAGGTGTTTTTAGGGCATGAATCTCATTAGAACACCTAGAGTGTACCATATCTCATTAAAATTTTGATGTTGGGATATTACAGGATTCAATCATGCAATATTTGCATGTTAGTGGAGCCCTATAAGCCAAGTAGACTTTCTTCATGGTTTTTCTAATATTTTGACAAAATGATCACCATTCAACAATGGGGTTAAGGTCCATTGCCATTTATTCTTTTTAAATGAAATAGTCAATGAACACTACTTCCATAATTAAGGATAATTTGTATAAGTTCAAAATATAGATCCAAATATGCACATACCAAATAAATGGCTAACATGCATGCATATAAGCGTAGTAGTTATATTTCTCATAATGCGTTTTTAATGGTGGATTAGCCAAAAAATATATTCCATCATTCCCAACAGAGCTTCATCTACAATATCCTAGTACGAAAGAAATAACCAAAATTGCTTCTTTAGAAGGCTTTGAGAAGACTAACACTTCGAAAGGAAAGACAATTTCAAGAGGAGTGACCGCTTTTAGGAGGTAATGAGACAATAGGTGTTTTACTTGAATTGTTATTAAAGTTTTAAATATTGTGTCGAGGGATTTTCATTGTTTTGAAGTATTTTTAGAACGTATTGACATCTTGAAAATAAAAATAGAGATGTAGTTAGAGTAAAAGTAATTGGGAAACAATCATGAGACGTCATGGCTTATTGAGAAGGACATCATAGCTTGCTTAGAAATATTTTTGAGTTTAGCACAATGATAAATAAAATCTAAAAATTGGTATTTTGGATAATAGATTGGCAAGGCCACAATAAGTGGTGTCTAAGAGGAGTTATGGCCACAATGCGTGGGTGTCTGAGAAGAATAACTCCTCTGAAATAGTACAATGAGTAGTTGTCTCTTTAAAAGTCTATGTACATTATTTTTAATGTGATGACAATAGCTTGGCAAGGCCACAATAAGTGGGTGTCTAAGAGGAGTTATGGCCACAATGCATGGGTGTCTAGGAAGAATAACTCCTTTGAAATAGTACAGTGACTAGTTGTCTCTTTAAAAGTCTATGTACATTATTTTTAATGCGAGGACAATAGCTTGGGAAGGTCACAATAAGTATGAATCCTATATAAAGGATAAAGACTCTCCATTGAGATATATTGAGTCTTATTTTGTAATCGAGACTATATTTAGATAATTAATATATAATTTAATGTTATTTTTAAAATATTTTTGTTACGAAATTTTGGGGTGGCGGTATTGGTGGCCTGCCACCTCATTTATGATTTTTTTTATATATATTTATAATGAGGGGGTTGTTTTTAAATTTTTAGAAACTAAGGGTCACTGGGAAAATTAATGAGGTCGCAATTTCGACCAATTCTGGGAGCTGGGTTTATGCCTCAGGGTCGATCAAATTGTTAGGCACTTAAACATGACCCACACCCCAACTTTGACCAAAACTTTGATTGGCCTGTTCTCCCTCATACGAGCTCGGATTGACGAACTATTCACACCTCCGCGATCAAGGCGACGACATCTACGCTCTAGTCCTAGGTCGAAGTCATTCTGAGCACTTTGATTTTCAAGCATTCATAAGTCGTCTTTGTCCTGTGTGTCTCTTTGGAGCCACCTGGATCACTCCTTGATGTTGCTGAGGTCATTTTTTTTCTATCAACATTTTCGGGTTGTTAGGGTGTTGCAATCGCACATGCAAGTTTGAAAGTTTTTAAAAATTTGGATAATGCTACAATTCAGAAGATAGTTTTAGCAGCTTGGATCAAAATATCCAATTTACTTATGGCTCCTTTATTTATCATGGAAATGGACCACGTTGGATTCTTCATTAACATATTTGTCTTTAAACCCTTGTTTTTTTGTTCAAGACCTTTATTTGTCGTCTTTAGCCTAGAGTTTTTGTGATACCAATAATACATTCACTTTAGTATCTTATGATTGTTTTCTTTGAGATTCTCATTTTCCCCTTTCACATGATTCTCTAGGATTTCTAATTGAGTTATTTCTTCTTTTAATTTTATAATATTATCTTTATCCCTAGAAAAAGTTAAATCATTATTATGTATAGGATTGTGAACGGTAGGCATTGGAATATCACTGTTGAAAGTACACTCAAGAGTAGTAGAGGGATCCTTCACTTTTTCTTTTTGTGCTTCTTGATCCAAACAATAAAAATAAAATAGATATGTTTCTAAATTCCATTGACCGTTAGACTTTAGGAGAGGGATCCTTTACCTCTTCTTTTTGTGCTTCTTGATCCAGACTATCAAAATAATAATAATATATATGTTGATAAGTTTCATAGACCTTTGAACCTTTTCTTTCAAGATTTATCGCTAATCTTTTTGATTCTTTTAGCTATGCAACTTTCAAATTCTCAAATGAAACAACATTGTCTACTTTTTTCATGCTTCATGTGATGCTTATACATTTGTTTTGTTTTCCGGTGTCTTCATTCCTTACAGAATCTTCCTTTTAATGCTCTTTTACTTCAGTTTAGATATCATAATGGTTTTTTTTGTAGTTTCCCGTGGATTCTTCGTAATTGCTTTTGTCACGTTTCTTTTTGTTTCTAGCATGATCCTTTTTATTCTTCTTCCTTTCATATCTTATTTTCAACAATTATCCTTTCTGAAGTAGCATTGATTTTATGGTATCTTCTATTTCAGTAGCATCTTTGTCTTCCAATATCATCATAGATTCTGGTCTTAAAATTTCTTTTGTCTCTACGATTTCAGTGTCCTCTCTCTACTAGAGTTTCTTTGGCTTATTTATTTTCTTCTTGAGGGTAAGGGTTTGAAAAAACCCTACCTCTCTTCCTTTTCTCTTTGGACAAATATTTTTTTCTTCTAATGCCTCAATAAAATAATTTATTACTAAACAAGGTTCCCAATTGTCACTTCTTAATTTTTTTTCCTCAACAAGAATTTTGATTAACCCAAAATAATATAAGGCTTTGTCAAGATTCCTAGAATTCTTCTAGATATTAAATGCCATTATTTTAGGGCTACTGATCAACTAGTAGGCTAAAATTATCTCCTTCCCCTTTAGAAAATGCATCAAAATCCTAATATGGTAGAAAAAAATAGTTTCATACCTGCCTTCATAACTAATAAATTTGTAGAGAATGAACAATCATTCCTTTGACATTGTTACACTATATAGAAAGTACACTAGAGTGTTAGACAAATAGGGCGCATCAAAATATTTTTGGAGTGTCCCAAAGGGCAATATACAATTCTTATCTCCTCTAAAATACAATATACATTTATTGTGGTGATAGTAACCACAAGATTATTAGAACTAGTGGTATAGTGTTTGGTCATGAACGAATATGTGGAAAAGAAATCTAGAGCTTTCGACTCACTGGCATAAAATAGTTCATGGGGCCGAATAAAAATTTCAAGGGACATGTCAAGGACCTTTGGTAAAATGGGGTTAGTATCCAAAGGATACCTATCAAATAATTTAAGGAGAGTAGGGAATATTTAGAGGAGGCCAACTTAAGAAACCATAAGCAAGAGAAGGGGGAAAGTATCTAACAAATATGGTTAGAGTCGGCATCAAAATCTCCATCCTTGAATGAAATGGTGGTTTACATAGGGCTCACGAGAGAATATGGGATGGAAGGTAGATTGGCATGGTCAGAAAATGAGAGAAGGGATTTATCTACTAAAGGAATATGGGATGGAGGTTATGTCTAAGTTCAGGGAGGCCTTTAGCTTTTTTGACAAGGACGGAGGTGGATGTATCACAACAAAGGAGCTTGGGACAGTAATGCATTCTTTGGGTCGAACCCCCAATGTATATTGGAAGTGGTCCAAATTTTTTATATTCAATAATATAGTGCCAAATACAATAAACCACAAAAGAGTAGTTATAATTTTCCTGTAAATGGAACATATTAAATACACCATTCCAAATTGATTTTACTCTGGAGAATCAAAGAAATAGATGATTCTAGTCATCAATCGCCTCCCCACAGAGTAAACAACAACCAAGCCCACTCTATCCTTTACAACACAAATTGTTCCATGCCAAGATGAAGCCGAAAAGATACATTTACTAATATTCTTAGGCAGAGCGAAAATATGAAGCCAATATACAGAGATGCTCTGAAGGACTACTCAAACTAGAGTCAACTTGCCTCCTAGGGAGAGCCTCTTATGTGCCCATAATAAAAGTATACAGTGGATTTTCTCTACAATTCAAATCCAATATTTAATTCCAAAACAATTGGATTGGAGCATAAATCTAAGATATTTAAAATCTGCATCCAATACAGTGGAGATAACACCAAAAATATGATAAATCTCCTGTAACAATGCATCATTTGGGTAAGAATAAATCATATGAGATTTAATATTATTCATAAGGAGTCCAAAGACCGATCAAAAGAGGTCAATCTACCAAATAGTAACACATCATCGACAAAAATCAAAGGAGTAACTGTGATTTGTCTACCTACACACATGTAGCCAAAATTACATTTAATCCATCTACCTCCACACCTGCAACCAAAATTACTACCCTTGTGAATTTTGTGTCTAATTCTTCGAAAATCCAATCTTTTATTCTCAACGTCTTCTTCTTGCAAAAGTTGTCATAGATATTTTGAAGTAGGCATATTGTCTACTAACAAATATTATGTAATTTTCTTCCACCATCCTTGTAGAAATTATGGTGTAGAGTTGCAACTACTCATGAAGTTTTAATCAAAATCATAAGACACAAGACTACTCTACTACTCTCCGGAAGTTAATTCACAATTTAGAACCAAAATTTCATACATGTAATAAGAAATAACACACATGCACACAAAATTTTTCCTAAGGAAAAAAATATGCTAAAAAGCCCAATGTATGTTTGCACTTATATGATCAACAGAAATGCATTGCAATTTATTTTCTCAACTAAGCACAACCTACAAGTGAATAACTTGTCTCTCTGCTCACTAAGAAGCTCTAATCCAGACTTAGTAAATTTCTACCCCTGCTTGAGCCCATATTTCCTTGCATAATTCCTTGAGAAATTAGGCCCCTATTATTTAGGAATTTTTACAAAATGGATTGCGAAATTCCCAAGGTTGATCATCTGACTGTATGCAACACCTGTACACTCAAGGCTAGTCTACAGTTGATGTTACACTACCTTGGAATCTCCACCACAGCTGGGGAACTCGAATTCTCCATGCATTAGCTATTTTGGGTTGATTGATTAGTTAACTGGATGATCACTGAGTTTGACTGAAGTCCCACTACACAATTGGCCTTCCACTAGTTCCTCAAGCAGTTGGAACTAGTTTAACTGAAAATAACTTGAGATAACTGACTTTGATTGCTACAAATTGACAATCATACACGCTTAACTGAAATATAACTCCTCCAACTTGAATTTACCATGTAAACCAGGTGACACAAGCCATGTCACACAAGTTAACTTCATCCAAGTTGTCTATTGATGTGGAAATTCGATTTTTCTCAATTTAATCAAAGGAAAAATCAAATTGAGAATTTCTTGCTACATTTTTTAAGACTCCCTCTCTACAAGAAAGCCATTATCAACCACCCCTATCCTGCACCTAAGGAATTTGAGCTTCTCTCTTGACAAAGATTTTGTCAAAATGTCAACATCTTAATCCTCTATCATAATGGAGTGTAGCAACATCATCTGCCTCTAGACATAGTCTCGTAAATGGTGATATTGGATATCTATATGCTTGGATTGATCATGAAATATAAGATTCTTAGAGAGATTGATGCAACTCTGATTATCACAATTGGATCCATAATTTGACCAAATAGTCCAACAAGTATCTTTCTCATCCATATTTCCTCACATGTTTCCTGACTTGCAGCCATGTATTATGCTTCTGTCTAGCTGAGCACCATAGATCTTTGCTTCCCGTTGTACCAGGAAACAACTACAAACCCAACACTAAAAATTGCACTTGATGTACTCTTTCGTTCTAATGGACTTCATGCCCAACTTGCATCTATGAATCCGCACAACTTCACTCCCTCTGCTCGTCGATACCATAGCCCAAATTGGGTGGTGCCTGTGAGGTACCGTAAAACATGCTTAGTTGCCTTCCAAAATATTTGGTTGACCTAACCATAGTGTGTCTTAGCTCGTTGACTGCACATCACATATCTGGTCATGTGTTCACAAGATACATGAGTGGACCCACTAGTTGTCAATAAATGGTAGCATCCACTTCACCTAAAGTGGCATCCTCCTTCCTCTAGTTGTTCGTTAGAGGTGTTTCCATGGGTTTACAACTCTCCATGCAGAATCTCTGCAGTATCTCATTTTCATACTTGCCTTGAGAGACAAATAATTAACCATAACCTTGTCATACTTCCAACCCGAGAAAGTAGTGCATGAGACCCATGTCCTTCATTTAAAATTCTCTTGCAAGGTCCTCCTTGCAAGATATGGTCAACATCTCATCACTAGTTAAAATAAAATTATCAACATATAAGAGAATAATAAGAAATTTACCTTCTATCCATACGTGATGAGGTTTACATTTGGTTCACTTACGGTGAAGCCCAAATCTGTGAGATAATTATTGCTCTTGGTGTACCAAGCAAGAGGTGCTTGCTTGAGATCATACAGTGGTTACTTGAGTTTGAACACATGAGACTCTTGATCAAATGTCTCAAAACCTTTTTGTTACTTTATGTACACCTCCTCCTTAATAACCCCATTTAGAAATGTTTTTTTTACACCCATCTGGTGGATATTCTACCCCATCTGTGTAGTGAGACGAAGAATTGATCTAATGGATGAGTATCTTACTACAAGAGAAAATGTCTCCTCATAGTCAATTCCCTCAACTTGAGAGTACCCCTTGGACACAAATCTGGCCTTATACTCCCCTATTCTTTCGTTTGTTGCTTGCTTCACCTTGAAGATCCATCTCAAGCCCACTATTGATTTATATGTTGTTCTTGGGATATTTTCCCAAACACGGTTCTTTGCAGTGGATTCATATTCCTCCACTATTGCATCAACTCATATAGGTTTCTCTATTTCTTCCTCAAAATAGGATGGCTCAATCTCTATAAGCTCAGTCATAAGAGCCATGTCGCCAGTGTACCTCTCAGGAGACCTCCTTTGCTTACACAAATTTGAAGGATATCCCGCATTCTCCCTCGCATCCTGCACAAGTCTATCAACTTCCTTAGTTCTTTTTCTGCCTTCTTTGGAGGGTTTTCTTTAGTGATTGTCTCCACTCTCTTCTGCACAATTTGTGGTTGCTCTACAACTTCTTGAGGTTCCTCTTTTTGAGCTAAAATATCATCTTTTGGTGGCATCTAAAGCTCCCTCTCAAGAGAGCACCACATAGATTTCTCCTCATCAAAATTTACATCCCTTCAGATAACTATCATTATGAGTGATGGCAAGTACACATGTTAGTAGTCGGGAGTTTTTGTGTAACCCACAAATATACTGAATTTTGTTGTTGACTAAAGCTTCTTCCTTGATTCTTTGGAGACATGGCAGTAAACAGAGGCTCCAAAAATCTTGAAGTGCGAGACATTTGGCATTCTTCCCGAGAAAGCCTCCTCCGGTGTAATATCAAGCCAAGAATCCGATGATAACTTAATTTCTAAAAACAAACTGTTGTATTGCATGCCTCAACCCACAAATGTAGAGGTAGGCCTTGGTCATGCAACATCACCCTTGTTGCTCCCAAAATTCTATGGATATTTCTCTCAACCAACCCAGTCTAATGTGGGTTGTGGGGTGTTGTCAACTCTCATTGAATGCCTTATTTCACACATAAATTTTTAAATTCATTCAACACATACTCACCTCCATTATTTCTCCAAAGAGCCTTCACCTTCTTGTTGGTTTCTTTCCCAAACAGTGCCTTGAATTATATGAACTTGGAGAATGTCCCATATTTTTTCTGCATGAAGAGATCCAACACTTACATGAGAAGTCATCAATAAAAAGGAAAAAATATTTGTGTCGGGCAGTGGAGGCTATAAAGAAAGGTCCACAGACATCAAAGTGGATCCTTTCTTGGACTTCATGCACTTTGTTGTCACGATCATGAACTTCAGATTTTATGTACTTCCCCAAGGTACATCCTTTGCATACATCCCGCTGCTCAAGTGCTCCTTTAGGGAGGCTAGTGGATATTTGTTGTATACTATTCGAGGTGCCATGATGCAAATGGCCAAGGCTTATGTGCTAAAGTTCACCTACATCATGGCCCTACACTTTCTCTTCCTTAGTTTTTAATGCAACACAATCTTCCACATGTAAATTATATAGATTCTTCATAGAAACCTCGATCTTTTTTACTTGTCTCATGGCTATGTGTCTCAGGAATGTTTTTCCTTTGTTGAAGATCACGTCATAACCACGGTCTTCCAAAATGGAAATAGAGATGAGATTTTTCTTTAGGCCTACAACAAACATGACATCCTTGAGCCTGAAAGGGGAGCCTAACTCCCTATAAAAGTTGACTCTACCAATACTGGTCATGTTGTACCTTTCGTCGTCCCCTAGCTTGATGTAAATATGGAGATATTTCTCCTCCAAGTCATTGAAAAGTCTCTACACCATGTCATGTGGAACAATGCACCTAAGTCCTAATACCACACGCTCCCCATCACTATGTTGGACATGCATGCGATAAGGGTAAAGTCAAGGTCAAACTATGAATCCAAGGCTTTACCCACTACTCCTTCTAAGGTCTTCTCACTTACCTCTTTCTGTGGGCACTTCGTGGCATAGTGCTCGTATTCGTGACAATGGAAGGATTTAATTTTTGACAAATATTTCTTCTTTCTCCCTTGGTTGGATTCTGGTTTGGTTTGAGATTTCTTTCCCTTTTCCCTTCTTCCCCTTTCCAACCAATGCAAATTTTTCTTCATCCTTTCCCTTGGATGAGGTCCCATCTCTAATATTCTGCCTTATTTCCTCTTGTACCAAATCATACCATGAGTGTTCCCAATTTGATAGTTTCTCCCCCCCGTTCACTTAATCTTGATAGGTATGGCAACTCTTGGGAAGGCCTAGAAGGGATATTCTTACCAAGTCATCCTTTGAAAGAGTAACACTGACTCCTGCAAGCTCATCATGAACTTGTGTGAACCTCCTGAGATATTGCAGGGTAAATTCATTCTTCTACATCTTGATATTTCAAAGTTTATCCTTGAGCACCAACTTTTTGTGGTCACTACTATTCTAGAACATATTTTTGAGTGCCTACCACATTCCATACGGATTTTCTTTCCCATGGATATTGTTGACAATGTGGTCTCGTACTCCCTCAAATATTATTATCCACACCTTGGCTACAAATTTCTTCGACTGAGCAAGGTTTTGGGCATTAGATTCTTCTAGTTTTGTAACATCTCTCTTGATGTATTCTAGAAATCCCTTGTCATCGAATACCTCCACCATGAAATCCTTGCAGTCAATGAAATTAGAGTTGCCTTCCAACGAATACTCTAGCCTCAGCCTGTTGAAGGTCATATTTTTAGTTCCTAAGAGATCTTGCTACACTAAACTGCAAATTTGAACCTCCTGATAAACAAATTCAAAATTCATGCTCTAATGTGAATCCTGCTATGATACAATGTACAATGTAGAAATTATGGTGTAGATTTGCAACTCATCATGAAGTTTTTTCAAAATCATAAGACACAGACCTACTCTACTACTCTACAAAAGTTAATTAACAATTTAGAACGAAAAAGTCAGACATGCAATAAGAAATAAAATACATGAACACAATATTTTTCATGGGTAAGCAGTTTTCTAATAACTCCAATGCCTTCTTGCATCAATCTTATGAATATAGATGTTTTACAATTGATTTACTCAACTGTGCACAACCCATAAGTGAATAACCTATCCCTCTGCTCACTAAGAAGCTCAAACCCAAACTTTGTCAATTCCTACCTCTACTTAAGCCCATATTTCCGTATGCAATTCCTTGAGAAATTATGCCCCTATTATTTAGGTTTTTTCCAAAACGGGTTGCACAATTCCTAAGGTTGATCATGTGACTACATGCAACACCTGTACGCTCAAGACTAGTCTAAAACTAATATTAAACTGCCTTGGAATCTCCACCATAGCTAGGGAACTCGAATTTTTTGCATGCACTAGCAATTTTGGGATGATTGATCACTTCACTAGATGATCATTGCAATTGACTGAAGTCTCACTGCACAACTAGCCTTCCGCTAGTTCCTCCAACAGTTAGACCTAGTTTAACTAAAAACAACTTGAGATAGCTGACTTTGACTGCTACAAATTAGAAATAACACATGCTTAATTGAACTCTAACTCCTCCAACTCGGATTGATTGAGTAAAATGGGTGACACAAACCATGTCATACAAGATAATTACATCCAAGTTGTCTGTTGATGTGGAAATTCAAATTTTCTCAATTTAATCAAGGCAAAATCAAATTGAGCATTTCTTGCCACATTTTTCAACAATCCTTCAAGTGAATCTAATCCATGTTGCCAATCTAGCATGAAAATTTGCTAATAACAACAACTAATGTATATGAGTAGCATTCAAAATAAATAAAACGGTAAAAAAAAAACATATTAAAACACAATCGATGGAGACCCCGAAAAGTACTCCATGTTACCACCCATTAACGTTCTTCGAAAGTGCCTCCATCACTCCTTTGATGACGCACACCTCTCTTTTCAGCCTCCATCGCCCTAAATCCCATTAGTTGTTGTAAACCTCAATCACTATACTTCCTTAAGAAACCATCAATAGCGTAAAGATGAACCCCTAATCCTTTACCTTTTTTACTAGTGCATCATATTGAAAATTTTAAGACAAAAGATTTATTTTGTCTTGAAAAAATGTCTTAAAATTCCCCTCCATGTAGTAGTCTAGAATGCAATGACATACTTTAGGAAATTGGTTCACTAAATTATTCTCTAAGGTAAAAGAAGGTTTTAATATGTAAAAACCTATCCTACATGGTGCATTTTGATCAACCTAGTAATACATGACTAGGTTATCATTTTTTGGGTGATAACAGATTGTGTCCCAACATAAGAGGTTGAGGAGCACATCGTATGACGGAAATATGTTGTAGCTTCACTTTCACAAAACACCGAAGGGAAGTCATAGGGAGAGAGAGATCACTCAAGTAATAGGAAGGAGTGAAGTTGGAGGGGGTGAAACCTACCTATGAGATAAAAGTTTCCTTTATTGATGAGTACAAGATCTCAATAAGGCGAGGGATATATACCCATACCTACGAGATAACCTAGTAAAAATGATAATGGTGTGTCTAACAATCTAGGTATGAGGTACATAGTATATGATACATGATATGCTGGCACCAATGGGGCAAAAAATGATACAATGAGATAATGATCCCCATATACATAATTTCCTCGAATACAGTGGCCAGGATTGATACAATTAAGTATGTTGATTTGAGGACATGAGACATAATTTCCCCACGTTGGTGTGGTGAGGGGGGGGGGAGGAGATCACAACCAAAGAAGCCCTAATGAATAGGAGAGGTATTTAAATATCTCAATGGACCACTTTAAATATAGGTTCATGTTGTGAGTTATGCAAT
Source organism: Pinus taeda (assembly GCA_000404065.3). Classification (NCBI taxonomy): domain Eukaryota; kingdom Viridiplantae; phylum Streptophyta; class Pinopsida; order Pinales; family Pinaceae; genus Pinus; species Pinus taeda. The sequence goes on from APFE031559271.1 coordinate 150,334, forward strand.
CGGAAAAAACAAAGCCATTCAAATAAAAATAACTTCTTCTGAGGCTAGATCATAATTTTCTAACATCTAGGTATGTGAGGGGCTACCTGAAGCGACATCCCGTCATGAGGTCTAGAACATCTCACACACACCTCCGAAAATCTAGGAAAATTTGCTAGATCATTGAACCACCAAGTGTATGTTTCTTGATCGTGCGATAATGAGTTGAATTTGAGCATGCGAGAAAAAACCAAGTAAAAGGGAAATAATGATTCACTTTGCTTGATTAGAAGCACCAAGAAAGGATGAAAGATGAAACCAAGATACACCATCCTCTAAACTACTCTTTTGGAATAAATGTGTTGATGTTAACAAAAGCAATCCCACCAGAGTTTAGGCAATTATGAATCCTCAACAAAGGCACAAGGATCATGGTATTATGGCTAATAACGACTAACACTGGGGATGATAATTGGAAGATATGGGGACTCCTAGAGTTATGATTTACCTTGTCAGAGCATAACTTGCAAGGTTGACCTCGTAGTGATTGACACAATTCCATAAGGGATGGTCAATTACTCAGACGAAGGATTTTCAAAGGCACGTGAGGATAGATGGAGGTCGAATATAAGTAAAATGGGATGAATGCGACACATATATTGATAATATATTGTAACAGGACTTAATGGGACTTTGAACAGACTCCATAGATGTAGGGGTGACTCATCTCTAATGATTTGAAGGAAGGTGACTATATGATTCTTCCACATGGGAAAGGCTCACATCCCGCCATAATAGAATGAGTAAATAGTGATTACTTGTGACAGTGACTCATAATTCTAAAAGTTCAAAGGCAAAGTGGTACGAGGGTACATGTGACTCATATTAAGAGATTTGGTTTAATGCACCAAAGTGAGACCTCATGGAAAAAATGGCTTTGTGGCGAAGTTTCAAATTACGAGAAACATGGAGACCCATTGTAGAGATCGGTGAGAGAATTCCAACAGTCCTGACATTTTGTCAAACCGAGCTACCATTTACTCCTAATGGAAAAAAAAAACCAGAGTTTTTCCTATAAAAGGGCTTCTTCCCCCCCATTCCAATTCATTTGTACATTGATTTGTTGGAGAATTTAGAGAAGAGTAAGAGGTACTACATCTTGGTGAGCTCGTAGCGGAGTCATTGGATTTCGAATCTATGACTTAGTAGGTGGCCTTACTTGTCTAGAAATGGCCTTAATGCCTCTTGGAAGGATGGTTTCTCATGAAGAATTAAGGAAAGAAGGTTGTCCATTTAATTTACGAAAAAGAGACATTATGTATGGAAAAGATACAAGTGAAAAGATGTTTATTTTTAGAATAGACAATATCTGCTATCTCTCTCTGATCCCAATCCCAAAATCAATAAGGAATATCAATTAAATTTAATACCCCGAGCTACACTTTTAAGACATAGTTAGGATTCTTAAGAAAATTACCCAAAAGGTAACACAATTCTTGTTATTGTTAGACCTATGCATTAGGGATATCTCTAACATCCACTTTAACAAGCATCTTTCCATGTGCTCAATATTCTCAATAAAAATAACATACTTTGTGGTGTTGATGAGTAATTTCTGTTAAGTTTCTGCTTTTATGGATCTTGGGGAATTCCTAAACATAAACTTCTTAGACTAAATAAGAAGCGATCGGTTTGTAATATACTTTTTTTTGTGGATATGGTTAAATTGAACGGAATCTACCCATGGCATTGACCCATGGTATTTGCCTTCATTTCTCGAGTGAAAACAATAAAATAAAGTCTCTAGAGATTCAATGAAGCATATAAAAAGGGATAGGAGCCTAACAATGTAAACATCGAGAGTTATTTATCTATTTTTCTTTTGTTGAGAGCTTGTCAAGGCAAGTTCTAGTTGATCCCAAGGAAGAAAACCCCATGGGAGTAATTTCTCTGGTGGATCCATCGAGGATTTAAGATTGTGCTTCAGCATCTTTAATTTCTCTATTGATGGGAAGCCATACATGCCAAGGCACGAGCATTAGTAGTGCTTCTATGGGCATGCAATTTTGTTTATATTTATTTACATAAATAAGATGCTGCATTCTTAGATGTTTATTGTCTTTGGTGTTTTTATTGCAAGAATTTTATTAGAACACCTACAATGTACCAAAAATGATCACAATTTTGATGATTGGGAAATTACAATGTTATCAGAGCTGTGCATCCCACCAACCTAAGGGTCTTATTGGAAAATTCCAAATTATTTTCAGGGTTATTTGGAGGTTTCATGCAGGGAAGTTTGGTAGAATTTATGCTCACCCTAGCCAACATTTCCATCTTCGATGGAATTTCGTATCATTCTAGTTGGTTCCTTTTTTCAGTTGATTGGAAGGAGAATTATCTGCATTATTTTGAGATATTATTTCATTGCAAACAAAATAGAAAACATTACTTTTCCAAATTTTTAGATTGGACCTAGGTCTACTTTACCATATTTATCCATTCAAGTTTACAAGGTCGAGATCGAACCCCTACCAGATTTGAGGGTCTCTTTTCAATTGTATTGCAAGGCTGTGAGATTTGTTGTAGGAAGTACTACCATCTTGACTATAATTTGGTTATAGTTCTATAGAAATCCAATGGAAGAGTTCATATCCTTCTAGTGGGTCAAACACCAAGGGTTCAAAGGCTAAATTCCGAGCACAAGTATCATATCGGATTATATTCGTTTCATTTCAAGATCAATGGTATGAATATATTTTTGTAATCTATATTGGAAAGAGGTTGGATCATTTAAATCTAAGGAGGAGACCCTGCTTTTTGATGCCATTTTTAACTTGCTCATAGATCTAAAGTGTCTCCTTTAAATAATTGTGGATTGATTTCAATGGAGGTAAAAGAGGTCAAATTGCAAAGGTTGGAAGGTTGAGTTTCTAAACTTGATCCCATGGAAGAATATAAATTGTTTAATCAAGCTCATCCTAGTATTGAGGTTGAACCCATAGCCAAACTTGAAGATTGATCACTTGAAGGCCACATTTATTTTCCAAAGACTGATGGTTTCAAGGGTCCTTGCTCCATGCATTTTCCAGAATTCTTTCTCTTGTAGTGTTTTCTTCTCAAATATGTACAAAAAGAACCCACTTAAGATTGTGGATGATAAACTGTATCAATAGTATAAATGGCTGCTAAAAATTGTAGATCTGCAACAAATGCTAGAAGCAAATCTGTGACAGTCCTAATCTATGCCGCAATCATAGTTAAACAACAAAAAGAAACAATAATAACTCAAATAATCCAATGGAAACTATATATACAAAGAATAGATTTTATTATAACACATGTGAAGGGAACAAATAAATGTTAGTTGTCCTGCTCTATGGCATGGGTTCTTGGCCATCCTCACATGTCTTCATCTTCTTTAGAGTCTCTCTCCTCAAAATGTGAAAACCCATCAAATAAAATGTTTGAGCTTAATGGGAACTCAAATGGCAGAGAAATGGAGTGCATTAATGAAAATAATCAGAGTTACAATAGTGAGTGCAACAATGAAAATAGTCAAAAGTGAATAATGAATGGAAAACCCTTCTATTTATAACAAAATATTGAGTTACCCTCGAATAATGAGCAATAATAAAATATTATTAACCCCATTCTTGGAATAACCACTTGGAATATTTTATTGTTTTGGGTTAGGAGGGAAAAAATATTTAAAGTTTTATTTAGAAATAATAAATGATTTATTTATCATCTCAACAAATTGGTTAAGAAATAATAAAGAAATAATGATTTATTTAATTATTCCCAAGGGATTTTTCAAGTTTGACAAGGAATAATAATTAGTTATTCCTAGAGAAAAATAAGATAACTAATAATTTATCTATTGATTTTTCATAATTGGGTCAAATATGTCACGAAATAATAACTGAACAATGGTTTAATTAATTATATCTAGAAGGAAATCAAATAATTAGTGCTTTATTTAATTATTTGGCATGAGTTTAATTATAAATTACTTAACGAAGGTGGTTTATTAAGTAATTTTTCATAGTGAAAGAAATTTTACTAATGTAAAATTCGCTTTACATGGTGTAGTTCGATCCATCTAGTAAATTAGGTTAGATGATCAATATTTTGGTGATAACAGATTTCCCCCCAATGTATGAGTGTTAGGAGGAAAACATATGACTGAACTGTGTTGTAAAGACACAATCACTACATAACAAAGTGGAGTGTGAGAGAGAGAGAGACCAATACAACTGAAGCAGGAGGATAGGGACAGAGGCGGAAAGACCAATGCAAGTCACCTTTTATGTTGCGGTATTGGACCTCAATGAGGTGGGGGAAGCATACATATACCCGCTGAGATAACTTAGTACAAAAATAATGGTGTGCTGAGAAACATCAAACTGTGCAATGAAGTACATGTTGAATGGTACATGACATGTTGGCATAACTGAGTCAAAAAATAATACAATGTGTCCCATATATATAATCCACCTGGAAAAATATGAGCCAGGATTGAATATAATATGAACTGATTACATGAGATATAATGGCCCTTCCCTAAAAAAATGGGTTGGAGGGAGGGTAGAACAACCGAAGAAGCCTTGTTGAACAAGGAGGGGATATGCAAAACTAAATGGATCATCTAAAGGAGATGTGCATGCTATGAACACTATGATTCGTAGGAACCGAACCCATTATATTTACGAAACTGCATCTAAGGCTGTAGCATAATAGGAATGCATCCGAGCATTTGGGGGGCTACCTGAAGGGCCACCCCCTCATGAGGTCTCAAACATCTCATGCACACCTAGGAACCACCGGTACAATCTACTGGATCACTCGACCATCGAGTGCATCGATCATGAACATGAAACAACCAAGTCAAAGGGCAATAATGAGTCCCTCTACTTGATCCAAAGTAACAAACAAGAATGGAAGCTGGAACCAAGATACACCACCCTCTAGGTTGTTCTTATGGAATAAATGAGTTGATGTCGACAGAATAGGGCCCACGATAGGTGAGGCAATGAGGATCCTCAACTAAGGTATGAGGGAAAATAGTAATGTGACTGATGGAATGACACTAGGTATAATGGAAAATGATGGATTGAGGGACAAATAGACAACTTCCATTGTTAGAGGATAAATTGCATGGTTGACTTAGCAGCAACTGACTCAACTTCGGATGGGATGCAGACAATATGACTGGACGCTAAAATGGGAAAGAAGGGATGAACGGTATCAAAATATGGATGGAATATTGTGATATGATATAATGGGATACGAAACAGACTCCATGGATGCAAGGGTGACTCAGCGCGGATGCTATGAACAAGGGCGACTCAATGACACTGCCACACAGAATAGGCCCAGTGGGGACCATGAAAAAATGAGTAAATGATGGTTACACATGATGAAAATTGACACGTGAGATGACAAGTTCCAAGAGAAGGTGGTCCCCAAATTACAAGCATCGCATATGAAGAAATTTGATTTTGAGAGGCGACGAAGTGACCCTTCTTGGAAAAATGGCTTCCTAGTGAAGTTTCAAATCATTCAAAACTGAGAATGACTCATTATAATCGATGAGAGATTTCCAATGATGTTGATGGTTCATCGAGCTGAGCTACTGTTTGGTCAAAGCGGGTGACAGAATCATTGTGGATCTCTCTATGAAAGGACATTTTCCCTCCAATTGGAATTCATTTTTTATGTGAGTTGCGGTAAATTTGGAGAGGAGGAAAAGGCCCTAAATCTTATGGAGATCATAGTGGACAAATCGGGCATTAGATTTCAGGTAGTGGCCTTACTCATCTCTTCAATTTCAGTTATTTATTTTGTGATTTTTGGCTCCTGAGAGTTCCCTAGGAGACACTTGCTCCTCCTCACGGTCTAATCACACGTTTTGTGCCTAGAAGTGCAATTTGGATCACATGAAACAGGTGAAAACCTATGAGCTCACACTTTCTGGGCATGAAAATGTGATTTGGGGCTGAAAAGACGGGTGGTTTTCTCGCTTGGTGGGGGTTGTAGGTTGATTAGTGTGGACCAGTGTTTTCTTCTCTCAACTGACAAGACATGTGGTGTTTTGCAGGCATGGTAGAGCTAAAAATCAACTGGTGTGAGTGAGACTTGGATACCCTCTGATCCGAGATTCTGATGGATTAGGGGGTTCAAGGGGCATTGGCTTGCTATGGGGTTCTCAAGTTGGTAGAGAACCCATTGATGAGGGTAGGTGAGCCCTTGCTATTGAGAATTGTGAGATATTGGGATCCAGACCATGAGGTATTTTTCGTGCAGGGGCACAATATTGAGATCACATTACAGGATATTTATTTCTTCACCGGACTCCCTCCCCTCAGAGTGGTGGGGGATATACATCTGGTGTTTCCTTGTGGGAGGAACATTACAAAGTTTGTGGAGTTCCATTGTCCACAAGATGTGCATGTGAAGGGCACGACTATCCTGATTAGTGATTTAGACTGGCTAGAGACATATGTTGTTTCTGCAACTATGCTACAGATCTTGGGTAACCATGCGTTCCACCACATCACTGGTGGGCAGATGATGCTAGTTGAGAGTGTTTTGGCTAGGACCTACTATGGGTGGGCTGAGATGATGATGTCATTAGTGAAATGATATTTAAGTCTATACAGGTGAGCCATGACTATGTTTTTGGTATAGTACTGTGTGCATTCTTCTCTGAGAAGATACCCACCATCCTTCCTCATGTATAGATCCGATATGGGGGCCCATAGGAGCCCAGGATCTACCAGTGGGGGCAACTACTACGGAGAGGAGGACGGGGTGTCGGACGGGTGTTCCAACCCGCATTTTTTGCACATTGGGATCAGATGCCCCTCTAGATTAATGATTATCCTTATAGTGGGATGAACTATCAGGGAGATCCTAACTTGCCACTTTTGCTGAGGCAAGCATGGGCACCATGGTAATTGTTAAGTTGCTATTTTTATGGTGCATTTCATATTTTTATCACATGTATATGGTACTAAGTGTAAAATATGTGGTATGCAGACATAGCACTAGTAAAACTGGCAATAAATGTAGGACATGTTGCAGTGCTTGTGGCTGCAGATTGGGGAACATTGTCATCTTGTCAAGGTCCAGAGGATAGTGTGCTACTCGTTTATCTATACCGTAGATGTGGGGTACTCCTAACCAGTGTTTCTGAGCATGGATGGCATGAGCTAGATGATCGATACATATATGAGTGTAATGGCCTTCCCTTAGAGTGGTCAGGTATCATGCGGTGCATGGAGATGGATGGTCATGCAGTATGTGATCTACGTGCAAGTGGTGTAGAGCCTTTGGTTTGTGATCCTTCGGATAGTGACTAGATATGGGGACATGTGGGTCCCTTTGATTTTGATTTTTGTAACATGTTTTGGGCATGTCGGATGTATTTAGAGCTATGGGCTCCGAACACTTATATGATACATAATATGATTATGCATTTTTATATGACGATGATGGTTAGCCATGTGTTTTGCTTATGGTTGTCTTCTATGGTATACATGTGATAAATGCCAATCTAGAATTTTATTTGCAATGGTATCTACATAGTTATTTTGGGCTCTAGGAACTTGACTAAAAGTAATGGTTTGAAATTCATGTACTAACAACTTAACATGCAGATATTTTCTAAATATGACTTGGTTATGCACATGATACACACCATTCAATTGCATGACAAGTAGCAAGGAATATAAACAAACATGAAGATGAAAGATGCGATGAGAAATGGAATCGACTAAAAAACCTATCACTGCATCATATTTGGCTTGGTTATTGGTGGCAGATCCAATGCACACATCATTCGAAAGCACTAATGTATGCAAGGGGGTAAAAATGACCCAGGCTGTCGAGGCTATATTCCTCGAGAAGCGACTTGCACCATCAACAGGACCAATATATGGTGTGGATGATGGATCCATATGAAGGGTGCAAAAGACAACAGATGAGATGATGCGTCCTACTTAAATTCATGACAGAAATAAAGACATGCAAATCAAAGAGATAAGCTATGAGAAAAATTTCTTTAGGTAGATTGTATTGGGATTATTAGGAAGGAAATGGCCTTTAGAATCCTCCAAAAAATATTCCCCCTTACCTAAGTGCAAGGGTAATTAGGGGTAGACATAGCTTCCATGATGTCCTCATCAAAATGGAAGATGAGCAGATGAGACAAATATTGACTACATCATGCGGCGCAGTACCTAGTGCATCAACCTGAGAAGGAAGGTTCACATACACATCATATGGAATGGTACAAGGTGAGATAATAGACGAAGGATCTATGTATGTCGAGACCTGGGATTCTGTCAAAAGAGGTTGAATAGAAGCGTGCTTAGAAACCTCAGAAAGGATTGCCTACGAGGAACTCAAAGACGACGACAGGTAAAGGACATGGCCCGTGGTGTCCATCATCTCGACATTTGGGGAAGGGATCATGATGGTGGGACCAGATTCCCGCTGTTCTGGTTTACTATTTGTACAAAAATCCACAGGAAGAGGAGAAGGTGATCTATTATGAGTGGTCTCGTATTCGCGAAGTTCCTTAAGGAAATCACAAAATTTGTTGAGATGAGGGAAACAATGGGAGTAGTCACCATGATGATCACACAAGACACAAGGGTGATTTTTGCGTAATGTTCTGATTTTCTTGGGTGGACCATTTAAGTTAGCATGGACTTTAGGGATATTTGACTCAGGGAATGTTTTATAAACCAAAGGTTTGAGATGAGGAAGCTCAGGACAATTATTGGTCGTGTGCCCCACAACTTTACACAAAGCACATAGAGGCGACGACTTTGGGGCCTTGGGGACTGGAGGAGGTTGGGGAGCCTTGTCCTTAGGTTCTTTCTTCTTATATTTTCCCCCTTGTCTAGATGCTTTCACAACAGGAGTGGGTTTCTCTTGAGGTTGTGATGGAACTAAATTAGTGGTAGGGGCCATAGGGACCAGGTGAACTAGGGTCAGAGCACGACAAGGTCTTAGCTGACCAGGAAGAATGCTTGCAGGGGGATCAATGTACCATATGGGGATCCCTCAAGTCATGTTAGGAAGGACCAACGAAGCCATGATAGGGACATAAAATATTTCGGGAGGGCGAAATAAGAAAGGTATCTGGCCTACAAGGTAATGTCCTCACAGAACAACTCTTGGATGGTTGAGACTTGGAGGAACAATTCTTGGGAGAAGATAGGAGAGGCACCCACAAATGGAGGCAGTCTTGGGGTGGATCTGGATGGCTCGGGTGGGATGGTAACCGCATGGTGTAGAGGAGCTCGTTGTGGATTGAATGTACTAGACTGCTTGAGGACAACCCATGACGCTGAAAGATTTAGGCTCTAAGATGAGAGGGGGAGGACTAGGGAAAGAACCCAACAATGAGGAATCTTTATAGAATCTGGGTGAAACACCAGCGAGAGGAGTTGATGACTTCTTATCTAATATTGATGAGATAATGGACTCAGGGGACGTCATGGATGCTCGCTCGTAGTAAGTCAACTGATCTATGGTAACGACCTTCCCTTCATGGGGGAAGAACATCTTGCAGAAAACTGTATATGTGACAGCTGACATGGAATATGTGTAACTACAACCCAAGAGAATGCTTTAATCTACAGGGGCATCAATATCCTCAATATCCACATGGAGTGTCTTGCCCGCAAGGGTCACTGGATAGTTGCTATACATGCTAAGAGGCTAGGAGGAGTGTCTATCCTAAGCATGCAAAGTGATGGTGGAGGGGGACAACTCAAGTGACTAAATTTTTTTCCAAATGGTAGTGGACATCACACAGGTGGATGCACCATCGTCAGTAATGCATCGGGAGATGATGACATTACGAACTCATACTAGTACCTAGAAAGCAACGGAGCAAGGAAATGGGGGATGTTTTGGTGTATCAACTGGGAAGACAATCAAATGATCGTTAGAAGGATCTACTACTTCCAAAGAAGTTATTAGAGCTTTTTTTTGAGATGGGCATGACTGGAGTACATCCAACATCGACATGGCGGCAGGTGATTGTGCCAAGTCATCTACTATACTGTATGTATGGGCAACTCGGTTAGAAGTCGTGTTATGGCGTAATGGTCCCTTTGGGATCTTGGGAATTGCCTCAGCGTTAGGTTGAGGGATCTCTAATGGAACATTTGATGTCATAAGAGGCTTAGTAGAAGCTTTAGCTTTGGAATCAGTGGTGGACGAAGTTGATGGCTTATCATATTGACGCGATCAAGTTTGCAAGTTGATATCGGAGGGATTAACCTCATCAGAGCTCATCATAAGGATCTGGTAGTTACTAGGACCAAAAGGTTGGGGAGGCTGGGCTGCTTGACCTGGGTGAGGTTGAGAAGAAACAAATCCTTGTTGAGGGAAAGGATTTGTAAGCACCATCAGTTGAGATGAAGCAGGATTCTGAGGAAATTTTTGGCCTCTAGAAACTGCTTGAGCTTCCCACATTTGGCACATCTAGGGTAAGATAGCATACTCATGTGTATAATGGCCATGTACACAACAACATGCACAAAGCTTGTTCATACGAATAACCTTGTTTTGCTTGGGTTGGCTTCCCTATTGCTCGTTGTTGGTGTTAGGCTAGTTCCCCTAGGAATCACTAGGTTAATTACCTTGATTACCCTGGTTACCCTTGTTACCCTTGTTACCCTTCCCCTTATTATTTTTCTTCAAATTTTGGGGATTGGTTGCACTCTACTATGCAAACACCTGACCCTAAGGGTGTAGTAGTTGCGGGGGCTGAGGATGCATGGGAGGCTGCAGTGTTAATGCTTGAGGGGCTGGAGTGTTTGATTGTTCATAAGGAGGAGAAATGGATTGGTAGATAGGTTGGGGCCCTGAAAATATGTTGCTAGCAGGAGGGGCATGAGTGTTGGAGGAACTGGTGCCCCCCTGTGGATGGCCATAACCTTGTTGAGTATATGGGGAAGGATGTGAAAGGGTTCCAATGATACCGTCGGCAACGTGAGATTCCCCTAGTGCATCGAAACCTCCAGGACGGGGAAGGTTTGGAATGACGGTACAGACATAATCGAATTGCACATAAATCAGGTCATATCTCAGAGTGGTTTGGAGAGCTTCTTCCTCAGTCTGAGGAAAATGGGACGTGACATCTTTTACAATGGGTGCTAAAAGGATCCTGAGAAACCAATCTAGATAGCCATGATCTTCAAAGTGGGGGGCATGACATGTTCTCCTCCTCTTATGCCACTCTTGAACATGGTCGGAAAGGTGAGTGGCAAAGGACTGACAAAATGAGGTCAATATCTTTTTACCAGTGTCATATCGGAGAGGTAGCTAGAAATATGAGAGAAACAATTTAGCAAGAATCACAAAAATGGAATGAAATGTGGCGGGCTAGTCTACATACCATTTTGTAGCGTCTCTAGTGAGCGTGCATTGGAACAGCCGAAAAGGAATGAAGTCATATGTAATGGATTTGGATGAAAACCACATGTGGAAGGAGAAAACATGATCGGTAGGACCCTCTCCAGAATTACCCTCAAACTTTGGGATATTTGAGGGAAGCTTAGTCGGCATAGCATGCCAACTAGCATCGTGGTGTATTCGGTCATGTATCAATTGGCTAAAATCCAGGAGACTTAAGCGAGCCATAAAAGGGAGTATGGGAGTTTTCTGAACGGTTCATGAGATTGCTCCTCTAGATGTGATCACTAGGGTAGAACTGGAGCCAACACCAGGTTGGGTTCCTACACCAACTGTGGGTCTAAACATGGTGACAATATGTGGTGAAGGAGGCTCGGAATTAGATGAACCAGGAGAAGAGTCAGTATGGGGACTCAGAGGGCTATGAACTTGAACCCAGTGGGGAGGAGTAATATGCCCGAGTGGAAAATTTGGATGAAGCTATAAGAGTCTTTGTGACAAACGCCTTGGTGGCACAATGGTGGTAAGACACATGTGACATGAAAATGGTGAAGGGAGATCAACAATATGACTTTGTCTCGAAGGAGGCTCCAGGTCTCTGCGGCTCTAGGTATTTCTACGGCTGCGACTTGGTGTCTTGATGCTGCTCCAGGTCTCTGCAGCTCCAGGTCTTTCTGTGACTCCGGCTCAATGTATTTCTGTGGCTCCAAGTCTTTGTGGCTTCAGGTCTTTCTGTGGCTGTGGCTCAAGGTCTCTCTGCGGCACTCTCCATACGTACGCCATTCCTTAACGAAGCATCTTTTATGTGGTGCTCTTCGTAAGGTTTCTTGTTGACTAAGCTTGAATGCTTCCACCCTAACAGAATCATTAATGGCAAGAGGTGTTGTGGTTTAAGAGGACGGTCGTGAAATTCGAATGCAGAGATATTGTTTTTTGATTCATTGTTATTTTACGTGGGCATCTCTGGATCGAGTGGTTCATGAAGCCAAAGTCGGTGATTTATTTTTATTTGGAGTAGGATTTGATTCTCGGTACTAAAAGCAAGATTTTTCCTACTAGGGTTTCTTGCAGATTAAAAGGCTTACTGAGACTCTACTACTCGGTTCTAGATCTAAGCTTCTGCAGCTAGATCTAGATCTAGATCTAATCTTATGCCTTATTTCTTTGCGGCTGGGTTCTAGATCTAATCTTCTATGGCTAGATCTACATCTAATATTTTGCCTTATTTCTTTGCACCTGGGTCTCGGCTTTGTACTGGCAAATATGGCTCCTAGCTTCGCGAAAATAACTACTGGCTCAGTTTCACCCGCATCTAGAGGGCAACTCCTGCCCATATCGTCAATGAAGCCCCAGCTCCCACTGTCCAGGTGGTCAAGGCCTCACTCAATGAGGTTTTGAAGTTTTCCAAAAGTGCCCTAATCTACCAGTTCAATGGTTTTTGGCCACGACTGACAGCTCTCCATAATTGGATCTTGGAGGTATGGAAGCCTGTCATTTCTGATGAAATTAATATCTATCCCTATGCTAGGGGTTTCTTTATAGTAGATTTTGAAAATCCCGAAAGCAGACAATGTATTCTAGATTCCGACCCTTGGTTTTGGGGAAACTCAGGCCTATTCATGAAGCCGTGGAACCCATCATTCGATCCCTCAACAACAGTCATAACCTCCACACCAGTTTGGGTGAGATTGCCAAGCCTACCCTTGCATCTCTGGAATCTCTCCTGGCTAAAATCCATTGGAAATGCAATTGGGAAATTTTACTGCAGGTGCCCAGAAACAGAGGAATATGCCAGAACCACCTATGCACGCATCTGTGTGGAATTGGACTTTAGCACCAGATTCCCAGCTGAAATAAACCTAACAAGCAAAGATTATGTGTGGAACCAGAAACTCGATTATGAAAGTGTCCTCTTCAAATGTAGATCTTGCTTTGAGATGAGCCATCTAGCCAAAAATTGCCCAAAAGCCTCCTAGAAAAATTCTACCAGAAAAAACCACCATAGATCTACATGGTGGGAAGGAGCACAAAAAGAACACTACACTGTTATCAAAGAAGAATACTCTAGAGAAAACTCTGAATCACAAGAAATCGGGCAAGAAAGAAACAACTCTCAAGACAAGCAGGGAGAAATCCCTGCCCAGAAACTAAAAGTGAACTCGACAACCCCTCAAGCATCAACAGTTATGAGGATTTGAATACCGCACAAAATAAATATTCATTTAACAAAAAAGCAGATCTCCTGGACCAAACTTCTTTTCCATCTATCTTCAAGAGGCCGAACACAATAGATCGCGAAGCTAAGACACCAATGTCCCAAGAGCTAGAAGAGATGAAGGAGATGTAAGATAAACGAAGTATGAAGACCATAGAGAAAAAAAAGAAAGCTACATCATCAATCTCGCCAAGAAAGACGAGGAGCCAGACAATTATAAATTAAGAAAATTATAGGTCTAATAGACCAATTTGGTCTCAGTGGACATTAACCGCTATCATCATCATCATCATTATGTTCAATCTTGGCTTGGGGGTGTAAACCAACCGCCCTTCGCTTAAGGTGTTCTTGTGTGTGCAAGTGTATTTATTAATTAAGCCCAGATAATGTTTGTAAGAAAGAAAAAAGATTGTTGAAAATAAACTAAAATTAACAAGAGTAAATGAACAACAAAACCATTAACTAAACCCCACCCAAACTGAATTTGCAAACATTGTGTTGGATGGTGGTGAAATCAATTGAAACCACACTAAAACGTTCAAGGGATCTAAGTGTCGGTGTGACTGGGATGAAATGAAACTAGGCTACTAGAAAGTGGTGCAGCAGCAACAAAAAACTAGAGAGGAAGATCACTACAAAAGGATAGGGAGATGGGTGTAAATCCTAGGGCAACCGATGGGACCCTAAGGCCAATGACCAAACAAGGTTTAATATGAAACCATGGATGGAAACAACCCATCTTTGGAGGTCTGAAAGAAAAGGGTATAGATCTAGAAAATATGGCTGAAAGTTCTGGAGAAACTCAAACTTCTTACTCAGCTAAACTCCTCCTATAAAGGTGGAAGCGTACTGGAAGCCCTAAGGGGATAAATTCCACTTTGACGAGTAAATCGGAGTAGATCAAGGCCTAAGTAGGATGAGACAGAGGTCAAACAACCCAACACATAACTCTCGACAAAACTCAGAAACAGATCTGATAAAAACCTGGAAACCGTAAAATCGCAAGTACTAGCCTATTTTTATGGGGGATCACAGTTTTTGGGGTGAAATATGCACTGTAGACTCGAGATCGCACTTTTTGGGCTAAAAAGTGTGATTTTTGATCCTTGATTCCTAGTCAGAAAATCTCAGAAAAACTACCCTCTTTGTCACAGCTCATTCTTGTGACCCGCAGAAAAGACCAGAAAACTTGCAGAAGTTAGAAATTTGACATATCTAGTGTTAGAAAGCTAGTAAATAACATTAAGAGTCTGAACAAATAAGAAACCCTAACCTGAAAACTAAAGGTCACCCAAGTTTCTGGTTCTAAAGTAAAAAACCAATGGAGTTGCTAATTTTCTTGTAGTGTTTTCGTCTCAAAGATGTACGAAAAGAACCCACTTAAGACTGTGGATGACAAACAATCTGAACAATATAAATGACTACTAAACATTGTAGATTTGCAGCAAATGATAGAAACAAAACGTAACAAAGTCCTAACCTATGACACAATCATAATTAAACAACAAAAAGAAATAGTAATAACTCCAATCATCCAATGGAAACTAGATATACAAAGAATATATTTTATTATAACACCTGTGAAGGGAACAAATAAATTTTACTAGTCCCCCTCTATGGGATGGGTTCTTGTCTATCCTAAAACATCTTCAGCTTGTGTAGAGTCTCTCTCCTCTATAATGTGAAAACCCAACAAATAAAATGTTTGAGCTTAATGGGAACACAAATGGCAGAGAAATGGTGTGCGACAATGAAAATAATAAGAGTTACAACAATGAGTGCAACAACGAAAATAATCGAAAGTGAATAATGAATGGAAAACCCCTCTATTTATAACAAAATATTGAGGTATCTTCGAATAATGAGCAATAATAAAATATTATTAACCCCATTCTTGGAATAACCTCTTGGAATATTTTATTATATTTGGTTAGGAGGGAAAACGTATTTAGACTTTTATTTAAAAATAATAAATAAATAAATGATTTATTTATCACTTCAAGAAATTGGTTAAGGAATAATAAATAAATAATGTTTTATTTAATTATTCCTAAGAGATTTAGTCAAATTTGACAAGGAATAATAATTAATTAGTGATTAATCAATTATTCATAGAGAAAAATAAGATAATTAATAATTTATCTTTTGATTTTTCATAATTGGGTCAAATATGACAAGGAATAATAATTGAACAATGGTTTAATTAATTACTACTAGAAGAAAATAAAATAAATAGTGATTTATTTAATTATTCTTCATGGGTTTAATTATAAATTACTTAACAAAGGTGGTTTATTAAGTAATTTCTCACAATGAAAGCAATTTTACTATGGTAAAATTGACTTTACGTGGTGTACTTTGATCCATCTAGTAAATTAGGCTAGATGATCAATTTTGGTGATAACACTTTCATCAAAGGGCACTGAGTTAAACAGGGAGAGAGGGCCGAATCTGAGGGCCATTGAGGATGGAACCAATAGCCATATGCATAGATTGCATCAAAACACTCTACTGACATTGTTGAGCCGTGGATCAGGTCAACAATGGTTTGATCCAACATTTCACCTTCCCGGAGGCACCTCACCACGAAAGGGAGTATTCAAATCAAGGAGGTCAGCCGAAAATCACATAGACCCATCGAATCAATCGCATGGGACTATACCACTGACAGAAGGGAATTCGAGGCACTCATAACCAAACAGTCGCATTGTTGATCTGAAGGGTGATGTTTCTCAGGAGCAGTCGAGGTCACGAGGAGGGTAATTTTGTGTCTTAAAATGAACACCGAGCCATCTAATGAGTAGAGGTGTTAGATTGGTTTCAACCTCTGATTCGTTTCAATGGAAGGCGAAAGGGTGTATGAGGGTTGCACGCTGATTAGTTGATATAGCTTGAGCATTGATCGCATTGCCAAAACACTATCACAACAACTGTCTGAGCAGAGAAAGGAGTTGAGCATCCCCATAGTCATGATAGTACGTGAAAACATGAAAACATTATAGTCATGATAGTACGTGACCCCAAAATGTTATTTTATTAAATTATATTTTTTTATTTTTTTTTATGATAGTCATGGACGAATATTATTTGTGGAATGCAAATTATGGTTAAATGAATGGATGTGATCCTCTCCGTTAACAGTTACTGCAGCAGTGAGAACTCACACTATAAGTTTAAATGTGCACTTCGGAAGTTTCATTATTTTATTTTTAATTTCATAAATTTAATTAATTAATTTTATCTTTTAAAATTTCAGATTTCAGGTACTATATAATTGTTGTTCTGCCATTATTTTAAAATATTATTTATATAGTTTAGATAGAAATTAAATCATAATATAGATATATATAAATATATATATATATAAATATATATTATATATATATATAATATATATTTTATTAAAAGAAAATAATTATTTATTAAATGATTAATAAATTTTAAGATTATGTTTTGTATATTTTATTTAAATTATTTTAGGAATTTAAACTAAGTAAAATACAATTTGTATTTTAAATTAATTAATATTAATATAGTGTAAAAATATTAATATTAAGATAATATAATTTAAGTTTTTAAAGTAATTTCCATAAAATTATTTATTAATTTACTATTATATGAATTTTATTTCTTGTAAGTTTGGAAATGGTGAGGCTATATTATTGTCATATACATCTATCATTGTTTATCTAAAATCACATAAAATATTAATAGATATTTTAAAAAATTCAAGTTAGTAGTTATAATTTACCAACAAATTTTAGAATTTTAATGGAGTCCTCTAATGAGGCAGAGGAATTTCTTGGGCGGCCAAGAGTGGCCAGAATCCGCCCAAAAATAATTCAAAAAATCTTTTAGAGTCAGTGTTTTAATCATCTTTTTGATGGTGGAAATGGATTCAGCACCATCAAAAACATCTAAGACACCTAAAATTCTAAAGTTTAACAATTATAATTTGGATTTACAAAAATCCTTGCCAGATTTTCTATAAATATAATCGGAATTTCCATAACTTTCTAGGCAACTCCTCCGCCTTGTTAGACTACACGATTTTTAATATTAGAAATTTATATACTTCAATTTGAAAATTTATATAGAATGATAATTATTGCACTTTTATCTTTAAACATTGATATTAAAATAAATTATTAATATATAAATTAATCCTCTAGCTAATAATAAATTGGAATAAGCCTATATGAACTATTTGGAATATTTGATTTATCTAATTCTCTATGTAAATGGATTTACTTCGAGTTTGTGCACATTAAATAGGACTTATATCCATTATCAATTTTACAAGCATATCAGGAAGCCCATTAGGGGAGTAATGTAGTCTACCTACTCCATTAACGATGATATATGCATCAATAAAACATTGAGCCATCATCCTTAATTCCATTGCATGAGAGATATAATATTGTGACCTTATTTTCGCTCTGAACTCATTTCTTGACGTAAATATGGCATTCATAGGTTTTAGTTGAGGTTCCAGTTTTAGTTGGGTGACCAATTTGGTGAAATTCACTTATTATGGCTTCAATGCTAGAAACGATTACTAAGACATTCAAGCACCATTTTTAATAGTTCTTATAGTGCTTTTGTTAATTCCCAAAGGCTTGAGGACAAGGCATAAGGCCTAAATCACGAACTCAATGTTAAGCACCTGTAATACTTTATTAGGCCCAAAGGCCCCAATACTGTTAACCTTAGAAGCCTTCACAAAACCAGGCCCTTGGTGCACTTGTTGTAAATTGACAAAAAGAGTTAATCTACAAGAATGTTTGTTTCACATGGTCCATTTATTAGCCATACCTATCATAGAACATTGCATACTTGTTTATAGTTTTACATTAGGCTCAACTCAAACAAACAACCTACTTTTACCATGGGCAATTCCTAATGTTATGGGTTTAAATCCCAAAAAAACTATCCTAAAGTATTTCATGTTTAGGGGTTGCTCTTTAGTTGACATTAATGTGCTTGATATCCATTTAAGCCTGCTCCTCAAGATAGAAATTCTGGAAATCGTGGGTTCATGTCATTTCTCCAACAAAGATTGCTGGAAATATTATTTTAATTAATGTGAAAGATATGGGAAGGCTATAGATGTTGAAGATAAAGATTGTAAGATGCAGATTGTTGGAAATATTGTTGTTGGGCTTTTGATGCCTAGATTAGATATCTTATCTTTGAATTCATTGTTACTCTAAATACCTAGTTTAAATGGGAGCATAAGATATATGGTTCAAATGATTATTATTCGACATTTCCAACGGTATATGTTGATATATGTTGCTCGTGCTAACTCCAACACAATGAGGACATATGAAATAAGATTATGTCAAGTTGACTAAGCCATGTAGTATGAGTTAGCTCACCCAATTTTACAAGTAGGGGTGACTTGAGTATAATTGAAAAAAATTTAAGCTCAAAGAGATTCAAAGTGTGCAAAAGAACCTAGGGAATATTATTGACATTTTAAAAGTGGAGCAAAAATTTGGTTTAGGAAGTGAATGAGTCATTTTCCCATTTTGTGATGTTTTAGACAGTGAAAACTTGAGGAGATAAAAGTAAGATATTCATGTTACATGAGGTAAAACTTTATCCATTGATTTTCTATCCTTTCCAAGATATTCCCTATGGAAGCTTTCCTAACTCATTGGTCCATTATACCTTTTGATATATGCCCTATTTATGCACGTGACAAGCTTTATAATATTATTAGAAAAAATTAGTACATGGTGTGAGGTAGAAAAGGGACATTATGTATGTTAAAGTGAGTGTTTACTTTGAGAATGGTCAATCTCTCTTTTATCTCTCTCATCCCAAGCCCAAAATCAATAAGTAATATCTTGTACAACACTAATGCTTGGAGATACATTTTTAAGGCATAGTTAAGATTCTTTAGAAATTTATGGAGAAGGTATCACAATTCTAGTTATAATTAGATCTATGAATTAGGGATTTGTCTCTAGCAACCAGATTAACATACATCTTTGCATTTGGTAAGAGATAAAGTGAACAATCTATATTCTCAATTAGGGTAGCATACTTTTTGATCTTCATGACTAATTTATTTTAACTTTGTGGTTTTATAGATCTTGGAAAGCTCTTAATCATACACTTCTTAGACTAAATAGAAAGCAATGATCCAATCATACAATATTTGCATGTTAGTAGAGCCCTATAAGCCAAGTAGGATTTCTTAAGATACTCTATAATGTTTTGATAGTATCCTCACCATTAGTGTCCATTGCAATTTAATTTTTTAAGTAAAATATTCAAGAAACATTACTTCCACTATTAAGGATAATATGATATGCTCAAGATATAAATCCAAGAGGTCGTGTTTATGCACTATATTTATCTACTAAATAAATCCCTAACATGTATATAAGCATGGTATTTATGTTTCTCATAGTGTGTTTTTAACTCGGGAGTTAGAAAAAAATATTTTCCATCATTTCCAAGGTAGCTTCATCTACAGTATCGTCATCATCATATTCTAGTATGAGAGAAATCACCAAAATTGCTTCTCTAGAAGGATCTGGAAAGGAAAAATCTTGGAAAGGAAAGTTAATTTCAAGAACAGGGACTCCTTTTCGGAGGAAATGAGGCAATAGGTGTTTTACTTGAATTTTTTTTATGGTTTTAAATATTGCGATGAAGGATTTTCATTGTCCAAGTGTGCAACATTCTTATATAGTATTGACATCTAATAAATAAATGTAGTAGTTATAGGAAAAGTAATTCAAGAATAATCAAGGGACATCATGGCTTGCTGAGAAGGATTATCAATTTTGGCACATAGAGAGACACAATTCTAGGTGGGAATTCAATCACAATCATCCTAGAATTTTCCAAACGTTTCATTGAAAATCTTGTATGGTGTTTCCCTAGTAACGTGGGTTGTGAAAATATATAGTTCATGGTGAATTAGGCTCTCATCTTTAGGGTTGTGAGAAATGGCTTTTAGAAGGAACAACATATTTCTTTGGAAGCCATAGGAAATGTTATTAATCCTACAACTAATTCAAAATGTAAAATGAAAGTAGAAAAACAAGCATATGTGAATATTTTACAACTTTGGGGTAGAAGCTAATGCTTGATATTTGAAATGGGGATCCAAATTTTGGCAGGTTCTATGCTTGTAAATTTTAATGGAATTCCATGAATAATAACTTTCTAGATGATATTTTCAAACCATGAACTTGAAATTCCTTTGGACATAATTAGTTGGGATTAATACTCCCTTGTCATTTAGATAAATTCCCCTTTTTTATTTATTTTGGTTGAAAATCAAGTCATCACTAATTACGTTTCCAACCATTGTATAAGGATTGCAAGAAACCTCATTGGGATTTATGTTAGGGTCCAACCCTGACCCCTTTATTTATGTAATAGGGTCGATTCATAGTTATAGTTAGTTAAAGAGTCAATAAAGCTCGTATTAATAATTGTAAGTGGTTGACCTGCATTTAAGAAAGGAACCACAATTAGTTGCAAACGGGCCATGGAAATAGATAGATGGTATTGAGAGAACCATGGTAATGACCCATGGTATTGTATTTATGAATCCTATATAAAGGATAGAGACTCTCCATTGAGATATATCGAGTCTTATTTTGTAATTGAGCTCTGCTATGTTGGAGGTTGCCCCCTCGAAGAGACAAGTGAACATTGCTTTCATCTCTTAATAATAAAATACTTGTTGTTTTTCTCATTTTGTTCTATGTTATGGGTTGTATTTATTTGCATATTTGGTATTCTGGAATTTCTCGCAGGTCAAGAGCATAACAATTTATGAGTGGTACATGGAGGCTTTTCCAATGGTTTTTAAAACTACCATTCTCCTTCAACATACCATGTGTGGTTCAACAAGTGCAAGGTTATCTTATGATTGTGACACCTTGTTAATATTTGAAATATCTTGCAACCTTTTCTTTGCAAAGTATACATGAATTGGATCATCCATCCCATCACATTTGTCTTTCTATAATTTTTGGATTTACTTCCAACATGTGAATAGATTTTATTGACACTTGCATATTGAAGATGCCAACTTTTGACATGATTTTAATGGTGTCTTGTGCAATAATTAAAAATCATAGATAACTTTACATAACATAATGCTTTAATTTGTGGATGAGATCATCAGGGCTAGCTTTATTCATGAAATTTTAAAAATGACTACAACACTTACAATCTCAAACTCCTTCCCAAAAAACAAAATCGTAGGGGATCAAAGGAAAGGCTTTATGAAACCTCTTTTCAACTTGAAACAAAATATAAGGAGGCAGGCCATAGGTTCTCCACCACCCCAACTTAAGTTCAAATGAATGGTTTATAAAGTAGTATGAAAGGTTCATCACAATTGATTTGAGAGATTCATCACAACTAATATTATTACATGAAAGCACTTGATACTAGATAAAACTATATACATTTTTAATAATATTAACCACGTGTATCAAAAACTATATACATTTTTAATAATATTAACCACAAAAATAAATTTCTAGGAAAATAATGAATCGAGTGATTCTATTGAAATATATTTTAAAAAAGTTTAAAAAAAATTAAAAAAACATTTATTTACAAGACTACC